>JAADXZ010000044.1:0-60874 GCA_023338055.1 Phytopythium mirpurense
GCACGGCAAAGGAGAAACGGATCCGAGCTATTAAAACCACCATTGCCGCCTGGGAAGAGATCACTGAGGCGACGATAATTAGTAGCCTTAACGCCGCAATTCCTCGCGCGACTGAAGCTACGGTATGAATACAGTACTTTTTTCTTCCAATTGTGTTTGTTCTCTGTCACATTTTGCGTTTTTTTAGCCAATAGCATCCATCTGAGTTGTGATTGCCGGGTTTTTCTGTCGCCATCAGTACTGCATTATTACTATGGAGTATGGCATTCATAGATGCCGGCTTTTTGCGTCGTTGCCTGTAGCACCGACTTAATTCCGTTTTGATTGGAACTTAATTTGGGGGTGGGAGCGGTTTTGGATGGCGCCCATTACATCGAAACTACCCAAAACAAAAAAAGTCTAGTTTTGCATGCCTTATAGTCTCAACTTGCCCAGGCTAAGGTTACAGAGCCGCCACCTCCCGAGAGCTCTGCTTGCCGCCGGCGCCTTCCCACCGCCTTGCACACGATGCCGCCCGCGCTCGCTCGCTTCCCTCAACGAGCGCTTGCGCCAGTGCACCTGCTGCAGTGCGCGCGGCTCTCGACGTCCCGCGCTGGCAGCAGTCGCGACGAGACGCTCCAGCGGATGCTCGAGCAGGTGGCAGCAGGGAAAGTGGCGCCTGCCGAGGCTGCAGCGGCGATCGGAGCCATGCGCGCCGGCTATGAAGACGTGGGCGGCTTCGCAAAGATCGACACGGCGCGGGGCGCGCGCACGGGCTTCCCCGAGGTCGTCTACGCCGAGGGCAAGACGCCCGAGCAGGTGACGACCATCATGCGCGCCATGATCGACGGCGGCGAGGGCAACGTCATGGCCTCGCGCGTGACTCCGCAGGCGGCGGGCCACATCCAGGCCGCGCTCAAGGTGCGCTGCGCCCGTGATGGTACTGTGGCGCTTCAGAGAGCGCTCCGTGCTGACCAAGGGACGCTCGTAGGACCAGTACGAGCTCACGTACTACGAGGTGCCGCGCATCCTCGCGTCCAAGCGCGTGGGCGACCACCCGGGCGCGGACGCGAGCGAGGACAAGCCGGTCGCGTGCGTGCTGTGCGCTGGGACGTCGGACCTGCCGGTCGCCGAAGAAGCGGCCGTTACACTGGGTACGGGCGCGTTGACGTCGGTGTGAAGTCTCCGTGTCGACACCCAGCGGCACTTTAGCAGGAGCAGGAGGGCTTACTCTGCGAGTGCGCTTGTATGGCTTCCAGAGCTGGCGGACTACAAGGTGACGCGGCTGTACGACGTGGGCGTCGCCGGGATCCACCGGCTGCTGCGGAACCAGCACGTTGTGCAGGCGTCGGACGTGGCGATCTGCGTCGCGGGGATGGACGGCGCGCTGCCGGGCGTTGTGGTGCGTACCGGTCGTGCTGGACGGCGGGAGGGACCCATCGTCAGGTGCTGACGGCCGAGCCATGCACAGGGAGGGATCACCGAGGTCCCCGTCATCGCTGTCCCCACCAGCGTCGGCTACGGCGCGGCCTTCGGCGGGCTCGCGCCGCTCCTGACCATGCTCAACGCGTGCTCCCCCGGCGTCGGCGTCGTCAACATCGACAACGGGTTCGGCGCTGCCGTCTTGGCCGGTAAGCGCGCGGCGGCGGTTCGTCTAGGAAGGCATGTGTCACGATCCGCGCGTCTAACACGTCCTCGTTGCACTAGCGCGGATCTTGAACCAGCTCAAGTGATCACACAGAGGCCGCTCCGTTTCAAGCATCTCCAATCTGCCACGGCTATTGACTTTGACACGACTCCGAGCTCGACACGGGTTACTCTGTCCGACTCGCCTGGTCCGTCCCCGCTGGCGTCTCCAGCACGCGGCAAACCCACTGGAGCGCCTGCCAGCACTCAGACCGTCATCATCCACGGCAACAGTTGCGTCCGTCAGTAATAGTCCCCATGATCCCTCACTCCTCTCGTTGGCCCCGGCGCTTGTAGCCCACCTCTCGGACCGGAGCCGCGAGCATAAGCGCACGTGCCGTCTCGCCAAACGCGCCGACCGCTTCCTCCCGCGCGACGTCGGGCAGGACGCAGCGGCGCAGCGCCCAGAAGCGAGCGAGGTCCTGCGCGAATGCGTGCAGCTGCGCGCGCGAGACCTCGCTGGCAGTGTCTTCTGGACGCGAGCAGGCGCTGAGGTCGACCAGGAGCTTGCAGAAGGGGCCGACGCCGTCCGTTACGGCTCGTGACAACCGCTCTTCCTCCTCTTTCGCCCTTCCGTCGGCTCGCTCAGCGTCTTGCGCCTGCGCCAGCGGGACGGCCGTGACCAGCACCTCCAGCTGCGCCGCCAAGAACTTCTCGCTGGCGGCGACGTGCGCCAGATCGCGATCCGACTCGTGCAAGCGCCGCTCCGTGGCCTCCAGCTCGAGCTGGAGCCTTCCGTTCTCGCGCACCGCCTGCAACAGCGCCTGCGTCCACCAGTAGTCCGCAAGACTCGGGCTGTCGGCGTCCGCCTGCAGCAGCTCCGATACGTTCGTGGTCAGCACGAGCCTCGCGGTCGCCTCCAGCGCGCGCTTCTTCTCCTCGCAGCAGCTCTTCTGGTCGGCAGCGCGGCGGCCTCGCGTGCGCGCCTCGGCGAGCTGCTCCTTGACGCGCCGTCGTAGCCGCTCCGCCGCCTTGGCCGCGCCCGCCGGCGTCGCCACGAATGCCATCGCCGCCGCCTCCCACCGCCCCAGCGACGCGTACACTTGCTCAAGGACGCCGTCAGCGCCTGTGTCTACTCTCAGAGGCGTCGGCAAGCTCGAGCCGCGCTGCGCCGCGCGTGACAGTCCGTGAACGGAGTTCCCAGAGCGCGTGCCATAAGGTGGGAGGGACGCGACGCACCTGCTGCACCGCGTTGACGACGTAGTGCAGCTCGTCGTGCACGGTGAGCTCCGCAAGGCCCGCTAGCGCGCTCGGCTCGACTGTAGGTGCAGCCATTTCGGGCGGCACCACGGGGATCACTTCCACCTCGTCCGTCATGTCGACGCACTCGGTGACCTCCACCTTGGGGACGACGTCGCCTCCACCGTACCAGCCGCCGCCGCCATCGCTCTCGCTCTCACTGTCGCTCTGACACAAGTCGATAAGCTCCGGCGTCCGAGGGCGCCAGTCCACCATGGCGGTCGCTCCGAGGGAGAAGCGGTGGCAGCAGCAGAAGGAGAAGAAGAAATGCTGCCGTTGCCTTGACGGCAACCGAACCGCATAAAGAAGCAGAGTGAATGTCACCATTGTTGCCCTTCAACTCTTGACCCTCTCGAATCTGATAGCAGAATGATTGTCAGGGAAACGATCTATCTACGGCGCCTTGCAGCGTGCACACCTGCTGCTGCCGCCGGCGCACGCGCGTCAGCGTCTCCACCTTCGGTCCGTGCTCGAGCCGGAGCTGCTGCTGCCGCCGCTCCCTCGCGGCTCGCTGGGCGTCCTGGAAGGTGGCGGCGGCGCGCTCGAGCTGCTGCCGCTTGGCGTGGAGCGAGCGCCTCTGGGCGAGCGCCTTGGCCCGAGCCTGCACCCGGCGGCGCCACTGCCACGAGCGGAACGCGCGCTGCACCACGCGACAGGCGGCGCGGCGTCGGCGAAGGAAGAGGAAGCGCCGCGCCAGGCGCTGCAGTGAGCGCCTCGCCTTCTCTTCCGCGCGAGTCCTCTCGCGGTGCGCGCGGTACGTCCGCTGGACGGCTCGCGCCGCCTGCTGCCGCGCGAGCCGCGCGAGCGTCTGGGTGCGCTCCTGCGCGTAGACTGCGGCGAGCTGGAGTCGTCTGCTGCGCTCGCGAGCCACGAGCCGCCGAGCCAGCAGCCCGCGCGCCAGGCGCTGGATGTGAGTGGCCGAGTCGCGCCACAGCCTCAGCGACGCCTCCTGGCGCCGCATCACGCACTCCGTCCGCGCCGCGACGACCTTACTGAAGTCCGTGAGCTGCTCGCGCGTCCAGAGCCGGCGCCTGTCGAGTATGGGCGCGCGTTAGACGGCCCACTGGCTGTGCGATAGCGGCCGTGCAGCCGCGCTCACCACCGCTCGTTGACAAGCTCGAGAAGCTGTCGAGGCGGCAGACGCTGCTTGGGCTCGTGCGTGTAGCTCGCGAGGTCGAACGGGTCGCTCATCTGCCGCCAGTCTGCGCTCCTACGACGTGTAGCCGCGGCTGGGGCCCTGGAGACGACGTTGAAACACACCGACACGAAGGTGCACGTCGGTATAATTAGACTGGTGGCGCGCTGTCTGTCTACCGCCGTCACATCCGTCCTGTCACCTGCTGAAGGAGCGGAGCCGCAGTCACCGCAGCAGTCGACGGAGGAGCAGCATGAATCGGCGCACGCACGCGGGCTTCTGCAGCTTCGACGAGCGCAACGCCGGCGGTCGGTACCAGGCGCAGGCCGAGCTGCGGCGCTTCAAGCACGTGCTCACGCACACGCCCGCGGTCGTCGACTGCGGCGAGAAAGGTGCGGCGGTCTGTCTCTGCGAGGACGCTGGCGGGGGCCACGGGGCTTCGTGTCGGCGCGTGTGGGTGAGGCGTGTGGGTGGGTGGTGGTACTGACGGACTGTCGGCGCTGGCGGACGGGCGAATGGTCTTCCTCTTGTCCTGCCCATCGGTCGGGTCGGCGGCAGTCGATGAGCTGCAAGGCGAGAGCCCAACGTACGCTGCATGTGCTCGGCTGGCAGTGCGCGGTCGTGCCGGCGCCTGACGGACGGCGTGTGTGGAGGGCCCAGCAAGCAGCGCAGCGAGATGCTGAGCAAGTTCGCGCGGCGCTCGCGGGAGGAGCGCGCGGCCCACGAGGTGCGCATCGCGCACATGAACCGCCGCATCACCGAGTACCACAACCGAGTACGTGGCGCCTTCCTTCCTGTAGCGAGGGCCGCTCCCGTCGGTCGATCTCCCGCCGAGTAACCAACCGCTCGCCTCGACGTGTCTGCGGGACAGGAGGAGCAGCGGCTGAACGCGAGCACGGTGACGACCAACTTCCCGGCCATGCACCCGACGACGCAGCGGATCTCGCCCAGCATCGCCATCCGCATCCGCGAGTGCGTCGGTCAATGGCCCTCGAGTGGCTCGGAACGTTCGTGGTCTGGTGGCTGACGATGCTCGCTGTGTGCACAGTCCCATGCCGCCCAAGGTGCTGTCGACGGCGCGGCCGGCGATGGCGCGGCCGACCGACACGCTGCTGGCGTGCAAGGCGCAGACGGCGCGGCCCGACTTGACGGACAAGGCGGCTCGGGACTCGTACTGCGACGCGCTGATGCAGTACATCCGCCAGCAGCGAGAGGAGGCGCAGCTGGCAGCCGGCGGCGGGCCACCGCTGGCTGAGGCCGCGGAGCGAGCCGCGGACGCCGACGACGGGGGCTACGAGGACGACTACGAGGCGGAGGAGGAGCCGGCGCGGCCCAAGCTGCTGCCGCTCGGCTGGGAGGAGAAGACGGACGCCAAGGGCCGCGCGTTCTTCATCGACCACATCAACCGCCGCACCACGTGGACGGACCCGCGTGGCAGCGAGCAGTGAGCCCTTGCGGCAGGCCGATCGACACTAGAAGACTTCCAATGGCGTAGCTGTTAATAGCGAGCGGCATGCATGCCCTCTCTCGGCAGACTATGATAGCGGTGGAGCTGCGGACGGAAGGCGCGGAAAGAGTTCCCGTAGTGTTATATCGTGGTGGCCAATGCACTCGCGAGGCGCGCGGCGGCGGCGGCGGCTACTGCTGCGGCTGGTCGGCCTGGATCAACGGGTGGGCGCGTGGTGGCTTGGTCGCGAGCGCCTCCTTGCTGCGCTCGACGGCGGCCTGCAGCGTCACGCGGTCGCAGGCGCGCGCCCAGTCGGAGGCGCGGCGCGTGGGCGACGCGCTGAGCACTGCGCTGGCCGCGCTGCGGCGGGAAAAGGCCTCGAGCGACACACGCGCGAGCTGCGAGAAGTTCTCGGCCTGCTGCCGCGCCTGGCGCAGCTCGGCCGCCGCCACCTGGACCTCCTTCTCGGCCTCCTTGACGTCGTCGATCGTGTGGCGGCGGCGCACGCTCAGGTCGGACGGCAGCGCGTGCTGCTGATGGAGCGGCGACTGCCGCAGCAGCAGCTGCGCCGGGTCGGCCTCGCCCGCGTGCAGCCGCTGCAGGAAGAGCGACACGGCGCCGGCCGCGTCCTTCGTGGCCTGCACGCGCGCCAGCAGGAACTTGACCACGAGCTCCGCGGCGGCCGGCGCCAGCCCCTCGGCCACGCTCGGGCGGCCCGCCAGGTCGGTGGCTGGCCCTCCGCCGACGCTCGGGATGCCCAGCGCCTTGCGCAGCCGGAGCGCGTCCAGCACGACCGGCGTGACGGCCACCAGCTGCTGCTGCTGCTGCTGAAAGGCGGCGACCGTGACGCTGTTGGCGCCCGTGTCCTCGTACACGCACAGCTCGAGCGTCTCGTTGACGCGCCAGAAGAGCTTGGACCCGTCGTAGAGCACGCGGCGCTGGCCCCTCGAGGCCGAGCCGCCAACGCCACCGCCACCGCCGAGGGGCAGCTTGCCGCCGCTGCCGCCGCCCTCGAGCGCCGCCTTGTGCAGCGGAGAAAAGTTGACGTGGTCCAGCAGCTTCTGCGCCGAGCGCACCGAGATCTTGCACACCTCGCTGCCATGGAGACCGACCGGCCGGCGTCAGTGAGCCTCGCCCACGCCACGCACTCGCCTACGATGAGGCGCACGGCACACGGCAAGCAAGACAGAGCAGACAGACCGCACGGCTTTACCAGGTGAAGGTGGGCGCGTCGGCCGCGTCGCCCATCGTCTTGCGACTCATGTCGGCTGCTTGTGTGAGGGCTGGGGCGTCCGTCCGGGGCGCAGGGCGCTCGCTCTGCTCTTGTGTGTCGCGTCGAGGGCAACTGTGACGCCTTCCGAGCCTCGACTGAGCCCACGGCCGAGCCTCGCTCGCGCCAACAATAGGCAGCCGCTCGCTCGCTCGCTCGCTATTTATAGCTCGGTCGGAATGCTCGGTCGGAAGGCTCGGAGGTGGCTAGTAATGGCCCAACCAGACCGACAGGACGAGCGCTCGTGGTGAACTCCTGGTAAGCTAAGCTAAACTAAACTAAACTAAACTGACCATCGTGTTCCCTCGCTCACCTGCCTGCCTCCCAGCCCTCGTCCTAGTGGTCGTCGCTTGTGGCGGCTGACGACGAGAGCGACAGCCCCGCGCCGCTGCCGTGCATGCCCGAGGAGGAGGACGCGGGCGCCGAGGGCAGGCCCGCCACCGCCTGCAGCTGCAGCGCCTGGGAGGCGTTGGCGGCGCCCGCGGCGAGCATCTCGTCCAGCGTCATGCCCTGCGGCGTGGCCACGGGCGGCGGGCGCGCGGCGATGCGGCTGAGCGGCACGGGCGGCGAGCGCTGGCGCTTGGGCCGCGCGCGGAAGATCTCGTGGCGCCGGCAGAAGCCGCCGGCCTTGATGCGGTTCAGGCAGTTGGGCTCGCGGCAGCGGTGCAGCGAGCAGTAGCGCGCGCCCGTGATCTTGTCGCAGCCCGTGGCCGAGCACTTGAACACGTCGCCGTTCTCCACCTGCTCGACGCTCAGGCAGCGCGGGCAGTACCAGTCGCCCTCGGGGATCTTGTCTAGAGGCGGTGTGAGGCAGAACGTGTGGTACTCTGTCGTTGTGGCACACACATACACACACGGACACGGTGAGCTCAATGAACGGCGCTGCCAGCGACTTGAACCGCTAGCTAGGGAGCGCACCTCGGCCGCAGTCGTTGTCGCACAGCAGCAGCTCCTCGTACGAGTCGTTGCGTTGACACATGGAGCAGCCCGTGGACGTCACGCCGCGCGAGCTGGCCGCACGCAGCAGCGGCCGCGAGCGGTGCTCGGACGCCTTGGCCGACGCCTCGGACGGCTGGACGCGCGGCTCCTCGCTTTCGCCCTTGAGCTCTCCGGCTACTGCTGCCTTGGCCACCTTGGCCGCCTTCTTCTTCTTCTCCCTCTCCTTCTTCTTCTCCTGCTCCTTCTCCCTCGTGAGCCGCATCCACTCCTCGTACGAAATGTCGTATCCAGCAGGGCGGACGACGCCTTCCACCCGCTTGGGCTTGGGCGTCGAGCTCGCACTCTTCTGCTTTGATTGAGGTCGCTTCGCCACGCCCTGCGTCTGTGGTGCCCCATCGCTCGCCGCCGCCTTGTCGACCTGCGAGCCAGACCTTGACGACGGCACGGAGACGCTCTTCTGCTGGGGGAGCACGGCGCCCAGCAGCGTCTGGAGGTCGTCCTCCGAGTCGGAGTCGTCGTCGGAGCTGGAAACGAACATTCTCCTGATCATCGCGGGGCTCTCCTTGGGCCTCGCACCGTCCGCACTCGCAGGCGCGGACAGCTCGCTGCTCCTCGTCGACGGCGCCTCAGAGGTCGACCGCGACGAGGAGGAGCCTGCCGCTCGGGCCGGTGCCGGGGACACCTTCCGCGTACTCGTGGCGCTCTTGTAATCCCCGCCACGCGGGACCGTCTCCGCCATCTCCGTGTGTGCCATCTTCTTCTTCCGCCTCTTGCTCGTGGTGTCCTGCCCGTGGCCGGACGGCTGGCCCATCGGGCGCGGCGCAAGGGTCGGCACCTTCCTCGCCAACGCCGAGGCTAGCAGCGCGCGGTCAGCCTCCGCGCCAGCGGATTCTATCGGCCGGCTCGCCTTTGCGGCGCTCGTAGCAGTCCCATTCGCGTTGTACCTGGCGTTCGCTCCGTTGCTCATCATCAGCAAGTGCTGCGCCTGCTGCGCCGTGTACTGAGCCGCGGCGCTCATCTCCGCCGCACTTGCCGGTCCGCTCGGCGCCTGCGCCACGACAGGCAGCGGTTCGTCCTCCTCTGGCGGGTCGGACGAGTCGGAAAAGTCTGCCGCAAGACATGAAACGAGTCAGATCTCCGACGCAAGCGCCACTCCCCAGCGTGAATCGCACTACGTACTTGGGTCGAACGCGTTCGCGGGGGCGTCCGCTGCGGCTGAGGACGCGACCCCGGCCTGCTCTTGCTGTGGGGTCGAGCAAGGCGCCGCAACGAGTCGATTGCCCTCCAAGACTTGCTCCCCCCTCCCCACGGTCTCGGCGAAATGGTCGCGATAGTACTGCACGGACGGCCATGGCGGCTGCTCTTGCGGGGGTGGGGCCGCCGACACATGGTCGGCAGACGAAGCCGCGGCGCCGGTTGCGAAGGTCAGTGAGGGCATCGCCATCGCAGCGCGTCGAGCGAGTTGCAGCTCGTGGATCTTGCCGCCCAGCAGCGCGGCCGTCTCGGCCATGGCGCGCTCTTTCCTCATGTTGTCACTGGTCGAGTCGGGGTCGCTGACGACCTCGAGCAGGTAGAGCGACGACACGAACTCCAGCGCGCTCGTGAGCACCGAGAGCGTCCTGGCGTCTTCGGCGCTGGCGGTGTCCGCAACAGGTGGCGGTGCCGTCGCCCCGTCAGAGGTCGAGGCCAAGGCCGGGGCTGTCGAGACGGCGGGGACACCGCTGCAGTCCTTGCGCCGCTCGATGGTCGCGCGAAGGCTCTCCTTCAAGTCGAGCGCCTTGTATTTCCACAGACACAGCTTTGAGCGCATCTCCTCCTCAGCAGCGAGGCGGCTCTGCGCCCAGAGCCGCTCAAGGACCGGCGAGGTGTGCGTCTTGACCTCGTCTGCACTCGGAGGGCAGCACAAGTGCTGCTGGAGCGCGTCGAGGGCCGACTGGAGCGCGCGGAAGGTGTTCTGGAGCGTCGATGCGTCGACAGCCGCCGGCAAGACCACCGGGACGCTGATGCTCTGTCCGGAGATGGCCTCCACGGCGCCCTTGAGCCGCAGCAGGTGCGCGTAGACTTCGATCCGCTGCTGCGACTCGCGTAGCTCGTGGGTCGCGCCCAGGTGGCCCTGCGCAGCGCCGCTTGAGCCGCCCCCGTGCTCCCTGCAGTTGGTGAACTGCTTCGACTGGATGATGGGCCACAGGACCGCCAGGTCGGCGTTCAGCTGGGTCAGCTGCTGCATCGACCGGTGCAGGTACATGGACATGACGCGCGTCTCCTCCTCGCCCGAGCACTCCTGGCGGCCGAAGCCGGCCACGCGCTGGCGCTTGGGCGTAGGAGCAGTAGAAGGAGTCGGAAGGTCCGTGTCTGGGAGGCAGACAAGCGCAGCGTCGTCCATGGGCATCGACCGAGTTAGCCGCGTCGTCGCCAGCAGCAGCAGCAGCAACAGCACAACGCGGCGCCTACCTGGCGCTCCGAAGGGCGAGTCCTGGCCGTCTGCATACTCGGCCAAGTGAGACCTACTGGAATGGCACCGATCAGTTGGTAGACAGCCTCGGGGTGTGTAGCGTAGAGCGGCTCGGGGCCGAGGGAGGCGGCTGCGTACGTGTTGAGCTCGGCCGACAAGACGGCGAGGCGGTCGAGCGCCGGCGTGGCGATATGGCGCTTCACCGGTCGCTTGCGGGCCGCCATGGCGCCGCAGTCTCTTGTTATCTGTATAGCAGAGGCAGCTGCGATCGTGAGTGCATTGGGCGAGGGGGCTTGCTTGTTGCTGGCGCCAAGCGCGCGCACCTGGTCGGTTCGATCCGCCAGTTGGCCGCCGCCGCCACTGGTCCGTCCGTCGCGGTTCGGCGAGGCGTCCGGGCGACAACGAGGCCGCTCACAGCCACCGCCGGCGGCTCGCAGCTCGCCTACGCTCGGAAGCCGCCTCTGTGTCCAGGCGGGGGCTCGAGGGAGGCCGCTCGCTGGCTTGGGCCTCGTGCTTTAGACGCTTTCGCCTTGTTCGTGGGCCGCGCTTCGACGTTTTGGGGGGGCTAGCCTGAGGTTTTTCATGGAGAAAAACCTATTTTGCACGATCCCTGACTGGTCGCGTGTCGATCGATCGATCGATCGATCCCTGGCCTCCTCCTTCTAGGCTTGGCTTGACTTGGCTCTGCTGGTCAGCGGTGGGGGAGATCTGGCGGCGAACGAGGGCGAGGCGGTCGTGGATGAGACGATCGCCCCGCCCGCATAACGAGAGAGAGGAGCGTTTGCCCAGACGAGGGCGGGGCTCGCCAGGGTGAAGGTACCTAGAGCTAGCCTGGGCCAAGGCGGAGGTCGACGCGACAAAGCGTTGCAGCTAGCCAGGGCGAGAGCGATCGACCGCCGCGAGCACGGATAAGCTCGGCTGAAACCGCACGGAGAATCAGCTGGTCAACTTCATTACCCGCGCTCAAGACGGGCGAGTCGAGTGTGGGCGCCGCGAAGTGGAGAGCCCTCTCCAGGTAAGGAAGGTTACAGTGTAGCTGAGCTCGTCGGTTGACTGTTATATCTCTCTTTTTCAGTACTCTACCCCACAACCACCCACCACACATTGGTGGTCACTTCAACTTTATTTGCAAACCGACAGGCAGCCAGCCGCGTTGTTAGACACAGCATTGCATTAGAACCTTGCCAGGGCGAAGAGTGCGTTACCAAGGCTATAAGGGCATGAACACTCGTTTCGACAGGTGCTAGGCCCGCACTCTCAGCGCCTGGCGTCTCGTAGGCGGCGTGATCATGGGCGCTGAACGCCAATAGAAGGGGAAGGCCGAGCAGATCGCCCCTCCGAGCAATAGGTATCTGCAGCTGGCAGACAAGTACGGGACTGTAGAAGCGTCTAAGGGGGTGACTCCGAGGAGGGAAGGAGGGAGGGAGGGAGTGGGCAGATCCATGGATCCGCTGGATGGATGGACGGCGAGGCAGCATGTTCCGAGCGCTACAGTACTGATATAAATGAGAATGGTGTAGCACCGAAGGGGACCGCTTCCGTTGAGCAGTTCGTTGCATGAGCTTGCGGCCACCGGTTGATGCGTTGGCGCCAATGGTAAGGGCATAGGACCCAACTACAGTATCGGTACGCGTGTAGAGTTCAAAACGCAAGCTAGTCATCTACAGACGGTGGGTCCCCATCATGGGGGAGCCCCCAGGGCTTCCATGCTCTATACACGACGTGTATGATTCGTTTCGGGCCCATGACTAGTCGGACGACAGCCTAGACAGTTTGTCAGGGGATTCAGCACCGCTCAAGTCGACGCGTTGACGGCATCGGCCGCCTGCTTCTCGCGGTCCTGGCGCTCGGCGATGCGCTTCTCGCGCGTGGCGAGCGCGGCGTCACTAGCCGCCGCGTCGTACAGCTTGAGCTCCTTCATGGCCGAGAGGATGACGACGGCGTCCGCCTTGGCGGCCATCACGTTGACCGAGTTGCGTCCGCGCCAGACCGCGACGTTCATGACGGATTTCCTATAGCAAACACGCATCACACGACTCGTGAGCCAGCCAGCACAGACAGAGCGAGCGCTACGATGCTGGTGCCCTCGCCACGGTCACGGCACGCACTCGACAAGGGACTGGTCCGGGCGGTCGAGCGAGCATACGATGCTGCCGATGGGCGCGGCCTCGAGCATGGCGCGCGTGTCCGGGTCGAACTCCTCGAAGTCTATCAGGTCGCCGAGCCGGTCGAGCATCATCTGGAACTCGCGGGCCGACACGAGCGCCTTGCGCTGGCTCATGAAGGGCATGACGTGCGCGAGCCCGGCCTGGCAGAGGCGGAAGACGCGGCCCGAGGCCGGCGAGTCGTTGCGCTCGAACATCTTGAGCCCCGCGTAGACCACCTTGTACTTGCGCTGCTTCATCTCCTCGAGCAGCGGCATCGAGATGCTCTCCGTCACGAACGTGACCGACTTGGCGTCGCCCGAGCGTGTCAGCAGCTGCTGCGGCGAAAACGCGTCCGAGATGGCGTAGTACGCCTGCACCTCGCGCCAGTGCTCCTCCGAAAAGGCCACGTACTCGTCCGTGTTCTTGGCGCGGTTCTTGCGCTCCTCGCGACGGCGTAGGGCGCGCTCCGACGGAGCGACAGGCGCCGCGACTTGATCGGCCACAGCGGTGGCATCAACAGCGCTGGCCGCGTCGTCCGCGTCAGCCTCCGCACCAGGCGCGGCTTCGCTCTTTACGGCTTCGACCGACTCACTGGTCGCGTTCTCGGCCTCGACCTCCTCCTTGACGTCATCCGCCGCCTCCACAGACACACTGGCAGCCTCCTCGTCCTTGACAACGTCCGAGGCGCTCTTCTCGCCCGACGAAGCCTTGGCGCGCCAGTTCCTGCGGTTGTTCGGCTTCTCGGGCTCAGGCGGCGTCGACGCGACCTTCTTCAGCAGACAAATGAAGAACCCGCCCGTGTCCTGCAAGCCACCACATACACCCACGTCAGTCGTTGCACCAGGTAAGACGATGGTGCTGTCTCTGGAACCATACCTGGTCTTGAGGGACGCAGCGCAAACAGCGCTCGAGGTGGAAGCGCGCAGCCTCCTCGGGCGTGGGCGGGAACATAGAGGCCAACATCTTGTCCTTCTTGCGCTCTTGCTCGTTCGCATCGACAAACTCGGCGTGTGACTCGTACGGGGTCAGCGCCGAGTCGAACACCTTCCAGGTGGCGATACCCGCACGGCGCTTGAGCAGCGGCAGCTTGTCCGCCACGTCCACGAGCTCGATGGCGCCGCCGCCCCAGCGCAGCAGGTCCGCGACGACCGCCTCGTTCTCGATCGGGTTGAACGTGCACGTCGAGTAGCACATGTAGCCGCCGACGCGCAGCAGCGAGGCGCCGCGCTTGGAGATGTCGAGCTGCACCGGGTGCAGCGCGATGCCGTTGCGCGCGCTCCACTGGCGCCAGATGATGGGGTTCTTGCGCATCGTGCCGTCGCCGCTGCAGGGCGCGTCGCACAGCACGCGGTCAAAGTAGCCGGCCGCCTTGGTCTCCTCGGGCCCGAGGAACGGGATGTGCTGCGCCTCGTGGCACGTGACGAGCAGCGCCGGCGAGCCGATGCGCTTCGACTGGTGCACCAGCATGTAGGCGCGCTTGAGGTCGATGTCGTTGGCCACGACCATGCCCGTGGGCGTCTTGCCCGTCGCGCGCTGCTGCGCGTGCAGCGCCTCGAGCAGCTGGGACGTCTTGGAGCCGGGCGCGGCGCACATGTCGAGCACCTTGTGGTGCGGCGCCACGTCCAGCAGCAGCGGCGGGATCATGCTCACGGCCTCCTGGCGCGTGATGCTGCCGCTGTTGGACAGCTCCACGAGCCACTTCTGGAACTCGGCCAGCAGCGGCAGCTTGCGCACCTTGCGCCGCTCCAGCGACCACTGGTACCCGTTCGCCTCGGGGTACCACGGGATCGTGCTGCTCGTCGACAGACAGACCACGGCCAGGTACAGGTACTGTAGTTAGGACAGCACTGTACGATCGCGCCCGCCCGCCCACCGGTCGGTCGCCAAAAGCCTACTGAATAGCGCGGCACTCACGTGATGGGCGGCACCTGCTCGTCGTCCACGACCAGGCCGTCAAACTTGAACTCGGTGGCAATGCGCTCGCGGATCCTGCAAGGCGGCGCGAGCGTCAGTGCGGCCACAATACGCGCCAGTCTTTCGCGCAGAAGAGCTGCCTCACCGCTCGGCGAACGGGCAGGACGAGTTGACGCGGAAGCTCGTGGGCAGCGGCGTGGCCAGCGACGCCAGGAAGGCGCCCCACTCGGCCTCGGGCAGGATGCCCTGCGCTTTGTAGTACGCCGAGAAGCTCTCGTTCTCGTACACCCAGTCGCCGAAGTTCTCCTCCTTTGACGGGCCGGCGTCGCGCCCGGCCGGCCGGTTCTTCTTGTTCTTGCCGCGGAAGTCTTTGCCGCGCACGCGCTTGCCCATGATCGCCGAGGAGGAGGAGAAGGAGGACGACGACGAGGAGGAGGAGGCCGAGGAGAAGGAGGAGGAGAAGAGGAAAGGAGGCAGCAATGCCGTTCCGCTGGTGAACTAGAGTGAGCAGCTCATGTTCACTGGTCCAGGCAATATTGGCAAAAAAGGGTGCATTTATCATACGATAGGTCACACATTCCAACCTTGGTTTGTTTCAGATGCAGAAAAGTGCGTCGCGTAGTGGCCCGTTTCGATGAATACGGCCGTTTGGGCTGGGAATCAAAACCCGCCGACGACCGATCCGACCCAGGGAATGCAAGGAAAGCCCGCGGAAATGGGCGGCGGGGCCGAGCGCGCCGCCGCGGCGGGCACATCTTGTTCGCGCCAGCTGGAGCAACTGCGCTGGCTCGTGCACCGCGACTTTGACCCGCCGCTGCACACCGCGGAGCTGACGCAGGCGCTGGCCGCGAGCGGCGACAGCATCCAGCTCGCCTACCACTACCTGAAGGAGCGGCGGCGGCGCGCCGAGGGCGACCGGGCCCGCGCCACGAGCATGAGCCAGCCGGCGACGAGCATGAGCCAGCCGGTGACGACGGCGCCGGCGGTGGCCAAGCGCCGCCTCGGGCTGCTGGACGAGCGCGAGGCCAGCGACGCGCCCGCGAAGAAGCCCAAGAGCGAGCACGAGGGTGCTGCGAGCGCGCGGGTCGCGGCGTCACAGCCCACGCAGAGCGCGGATGGCGCGGCGGACGACGATATGGGGGCGTCACAGCCGCCCGGCACGGCCCCACTGGACTTTGGCGAGGCGCGGCGCGTGCTGCAGACGACGGTCAGCGTGCGCGCGCGCGGGGAGCAGCGCGGCGACCCCGACTGGGCCACGGCCGTGATGCGCGCGCTGCAGGTGCAGCCGCTGCTGGAGGTCGTCATGCCGCTGAACCTGGCGGCGGACGCGCTGGCCGTGTGGGCGAAGACGGAGACGGAGCAGCAGGCGGCGGGGCGGCAGCGCAAGGCGCTCGAGGAGGTCGTGGCGGCTGTCGCGCTCGTGCAACGGCAGGAAGCGGACGCGGACGGGGTGCGTGGAGCGCATCGATTGGGTGGGCTGTGGACGTATAGTCGACTGACTGTGCTGTTCTCTTTCTCTCTGTGTGTGAATGCGACTGACAGGCGCGGCCGATTGAGGAGGTGGCCGCCAAGCACGAGGAGGAGATCGCGACGCTGCGGCGCGAGGCGCCGGACCCGCAGCAGGCGCTGCTCACGCGCGGGATGGCTGCCCAGCGTCTGGTTGAGGCCGTGTCGGCAGCCTTTAAGACGCACTTCGACCGCCTCCAGCAGCTCTCGGAGAGCAGCGACAAGGGCGGCGCCGACCCCCACGTGGACTGCACGGACGCGCTGGACGAGAAGGAGCGCGCGGCTGCTCGCCGCGTGGACGAGAGCGCCGCCGAGGTCCAGGAAGCCGACGTCGCGCTCCAGTCGGCAAAGGGCGTCATGGAGGCGCGCGCCAAGGTGCTGGTGAACTTCATCAACCAGCGCGTCAAGGCGCTGATGGACGCGGGCGAGTCGGAGGACGGCGCGACGTGGAAGGCGGCCGTGGAGATTACGCGCTCGAACGACGACGAGATCGCGGCGTTCCGCGCGTCGAGGGAGGAGAGTGAGCAGCGCGCAGCGAGCTGCCAGGACGTGCTGCAAAAGCGCTCGAGCAAGCTGGCGTTCGACAAGAGCCTGCTGGCGCTCGTGCGGGCAATCAAGACGGAGCGCACGCGCCACGACGAGGTGCCTTTGACTTGCTCTCCTGATGGTGTGTTGGTTACGCTAACACTTGCTACTATTGACGCCCTTCCGTGACGGCTTCACGACAGGCGTTGCGCTACCGGTTCGAGCACGCGCAGGACGAGATCCAGCAGCGCACGGCCGAGTTTGTGGAGCGGCACCTGGGCACGCTCGTGGGTGCGCTCCAGGTGTACTTCGAGTTCCGCTCGGTCCAGGACAGCTCGGCCCGGCGTGACGAGGAGGCGCAGGGCGAGGCGCTCAAGGACCTGGTGGGCGTCTACGGCGACTCTGCGCCGATCAAGAAGCGCGACATTGAGCAGCGGATCGCCGAGTTCAAGAACATCCGCGCGTTGTCGGCCGAGGGAATCGCCGACATGGTCAAGGCGCAGCAGGGGCTGTGGACGCCGAGCATCGGGCTGCTGTCGGCGGGAACGCGTCAGTTGGTCGTCCATGCGTTCCGAGACCTGTACCGCCAGCTAGACGCTGTCGTCCAGGACGTGAGTACTCAGCGCCTAGTGCTTGTCGCTCGTGTGATTAGTCTAACTGGAGGTGTCTTTGTTGCGCTACAGGCAATGCTGGCGCTGGTGACGTCGCTCGATGTGGAGAAGACTGCCGCGCCCAGCGAGAAGCACGACTCGCCGCCTTGCTCAGCGCCCCACGACCGTCCGCCGACGGAGGAACTCTTCCGTGGCGCCTACGGCCCGGAGGACGCGGTGGTCGGGTCGTACCGGACGGCCATATCCCCAGTGCTCGCCACGGACGACGCGTCGCTGGCTGCGACCAAGCCGGGGCTCGCGTCGCCGCCGGCTCGAGCGGCGCCGATCGTGAACACAGCCTCGGTCGCGGTGCCAGTCAAGATGGAGCGCCCGCACGAGTTCGCGCTGGGCACGGTGGTGTTCACCAAGTTCAACATTGCCGAGAACTGCAGCCAGTTCTTCCGCGGCAAGATCGTCGAGCTGCTCCCGGACGGAGGCTACCGCGTGCAGTACGACGACAGCGACGTGTTTTCGGTCGAGCGCCAGTACCTGTTCACGCAGGAGCAGGTGGGTGTCTCTCTCTCTCTTGAGCGTTCTTGCCTGTCGATAGATGGCCGGCGGTCGCTGCTAACTCGCTCTGCTTTGCGCCAGGTGGCGCATGAGATGCCCCACGAGACGACGAGCGCGGCAGCGGACGCGCCCGGCGACGCGGATGGCAGCGGCTGCGTCGTCATGTAGCGGGAGGGCGGTGCTTGTCGACGTCGAGGGAGTCTGGAAGGCGATCGAGCCTGCCAGAGTGGGCCGCGTGGGCCTCTGCATATGGTGAGTGGCTGGTAATTTAACACGACGAGTGTGTGGAGCAGCTTCCGACAGGCGTTGTGGCACGTTCGTGTCCGTAGTGGTTATCCCGCGCAAGACGTCACAGTAGGTCGCCAAACTCGACTCGCTGCACACATTGGGCGCCAGGCGTGATGGACGAGCGCGCCAACCATTTCGGGCCGTCAGGAGTGAGTGGTGCCTCTCATGCCAGGGGTTTTGAGGCTGCTGATCCATGTGTGGTTTACCACAAGGCGTCGAGAGAGCCGACCATGACGGAGGAAGCCATCGCGCACCTGCAGCGCGTCGTAGGTGCGTACTTGGTTGGCGACGGGCGCGAGGGACCTGTTGGTGGTGGAACTATTGTTGGCGGTAGAGCTGCTGCCGTCGGCAATGCGGAGCGTTGAGAACATTACGACAAAAGGGCATGGACCAGCAGCAGCAACAGCAGCAGCAGCAGCAGCAGCAGCAGTAGAAGCCGCACGAGCTGACGAGAGTATCGGGCTTCAACATGAAGGCGAGCAGCTACTTCGCATGCTACTTTGATACTCTATTGATACTCCTCCGAGGGAAGCATTCATACTCCAGTACTATTAATACAGTACCCACCCAATCCTATCGACCAGTGGGAAGATCATTCCGATCCGCATGCGGCGGTGGGACATCGTCGAGACGCGCGAGGTGCGGCGGCGGCGGTCGGCGACAGGCGGCAAGTTCGTCAACAACTACCGCGTGCTGGGCCAGCTGGGCCAGGGCCGCTTCGCCAAGGTCAAGCTCTGCGAGCGGCTGCCTGCGGCGTCTACGTCAACGCCGACGCCAGCCGCCTCCTCCTCCTCCTCCTCCTCCTCCTCGGCCGATGGCGCCACCGCTATCGATGGTAGCGCCACCTCAGGGTCGCTGGGCGCGCCGCCTGCGCATCCCCCGGTGGCTGCTCCGCTGCGGCAGTTCGCCATGAAGATCTTCTCCAAGAAGGCGCTGACGCGGATGAAGGAGTACGTGTCGCAGCCAGCGCCGCGCGCGGCAGGAGGCGCCGAGGGCGACGCCGAGGCCGGCGCGACGCGCATGCGCGTGGTGACGGCGCTGGACCGCGTGCGCGACGAGATCGCCATCATGCGGACGCTGTACCACCGCAACGTGGTGCTGCTGTTCGAGGTGATGGAGAGCGCGGAGAGCGACAAGCTCTACCTGATCCTGGAGCTCATGCCGGGCGGGCCCTGCATGAGCTACGAGCCCGAGTCGAGGCGCTTCGTCAGCGCCGCCACGGGCGGGCCGCTCACCGAGAGTCTCGCCAAGAAGTACCTGCGGGACGTGCTGGACGGGCTCGCGTACCTGCACGCGCAGGGCATTTGCCACCGAGACATCAAGGTAAGGGAAGGTAGGCGAGCGGGCGAGCGGGCGGGCGCGCGGGCGGACGGTTATTGCATCATGCCCTATCCGCTACTGAAGGACTTGCTTACTAACCCGAGTGCTGGCCGTGCGTGGAACGAGCGCAGCCGGACAACATCCTGCTGAGCAGCTCCGGGCGGTGCCAGCTGTCGGACTTTGGATGCGCCATGGCGCTGCCCGTCTGCGGGGGCGCCGGCAGCGCCACAGCGCTCGTGTCGGACACGGTGGGCACGTTCCAGTTCCTCGCGCCCGAGTGCTGCTCCGGCGAGCGGTACGACCCCTTCAAGGTCGACGTCTGGGCGGTGGGCGTGGTGCTCTTCATCTTCTTGACGGGCGCGCTGCCCTTCCCAGCCGACAACACCAAAGAGCTGTTCGAGCAGATCGCGGCCGCGCCCGTGAAGCTCCCGCCGCGCGTGCAGCAGCAGCTGCGGCCCGAGTGCGTGGACCTGCTGCGGCGCCTGCTGGCTCGCGACCCGTCGGAGCGCATCGGCGTCCAGGACGCGCTCGCGCACCCGTGGCTCCTTGAGAGCGCGGACGACGGGTTCGAGGGCGAGCCCATCTTCTTTTGACGGGCACGAGGGAGCGACCCGAGCGCACACGTCCATGGCTCCGACGACGCGTCTAATGCTACCGGTAGTGCGTGGGCTCTCGAGGCGGCGTCTTTGCACTTTCCACTCACTGCTGCTGCTATCCGGATACGAAGGGCCGTGTCAAAGCCTTTAGATGGATGGAGAAAAGGGACTAGTTACTTATTAGTGAGTGGTATACTGCTAGCGCTACAGAGGGTGGCGGCAGTGGAGGTCGATGCAGCACGCGTGCTTGCGTCTGTGGTCACGCGAATCACGCCAGGACGGCGGCGCAGACCGAGATGTCGTCGCGCTTGCCCTGCTTCTTGTGCGCAAAGGCGAGCAGGTTGGACGCGCTGTAGAAGGCGAGCTGGCGCACGCGCCTCTCCTTGCCGAAGACGGCGCGCGAGACCTGCGGGATGCCGTCGCACTTG
This sequence comes from Phytopythium mirpurense, assembly GCA_023338055.1. Classification (NCBI taxonomy): domain Eukaryota; phylum Oomycota; class Peronosporomycetes; order Pythiales; family Pythiaceae; genus Phytopythium; species Phytopythium mirpurense. The sequence goes on from JAADXZ010000044.1 coordinate 20,032, forward strand.
GCGCGGAAGAGCTTGTACTCGTCCTCGTCCACGTTGTTGTTGGCCTGCAGCTCCTCGAGCGCCTCGCGGCAGAAGCCGGCGGCCGACACGGCGAAGGGGATGAGGTCGGCGTTGGCGCTGAAGGTGGCCACGGCGCGCTCGACCGTCTTCTTGGCGATCTCCTCGGCGCTGCCGGCCGCCGAGGGGCTCAGGCACTCGACCACCTCGTCCACGAACAGGTTGTCGTGCACGCCGTCCGAGAAGATGAGGCACACGTCGCCCGGCTCGTAGGCGCACGTCTGGATGGGCACGTCGCTCTCGTAGTTGATGGTCTGGTTGCTCGACACGACGGCCGGCACGTTGAAGTCGTAGATGATGGACTCGCTCTCGAACACGACCGACCGGTGCCCGCGGATGAGCACGCACTTGCAGTCGCCGATCGTGTAGACGAACATCTGGCGCGAGGCCTCGTCGAAGAAGACGGCCGAGATGGTCGAGTCCAGCCGCCCCTTGCGCTTGGTCGTCTTGCGCGCGCTCTTGGTCGCGCTCTGGATGCTCTGGCGGAAGTCGCTCGCCTTGACGGGCGCCACGCGCGCGCGCTTCTTGAGCTTGCCCAGCGCCGCCAACGTCTCCGCCACCAGCAGCCGCGCCAGCACGCCCGACGCCTTCATCGTGCCCGACACGCCGTCCGCCACCACCATGTAGCCCGGCCCGTAGCCGACCGCGTCGTCGCCGTGGTACACGTGGCAGGCGCTGCCGACGGACGAGAAGCAGGCGGCGGCGGCGGCGGCTGGCGCGCTCGTGCTGCGCTTCAGCGCGGCGAGTCCGCGCTCGCGCTTGGCCTCGCCGCTTTCATTGTTGCTCGCGCCCGAGTGGCTCCGCCGCCGGTCCCCGCCGTCCTGCAGCGCCTTGCACGTCCGCATCCGGTCGAGGAGGTAGTGCGCCGCGTGCATGGGGCCGCGAAGCGATGCGAGGACGGGAAAAGCGCGACTGCCGCTGCCGGAGCCGCGCTGTCTGCGAGGCGAGCGGGTCGACGAGCGGACGGGCGGGCCAGCGGCCGCCGAGGGAGCGCAGCGGCTGACGCGGGCGGGCGGACGGCGGCGGTCTGGAGAATGACCCCCTCGCTTTTTCCTTGTTCCGCGCATGGGGCGGCGAGTAACGACCGACTCGACTCGACAGGCATAGAACAGGCAGCAGGGCAAATCTATACGGATCGGGAGGGCGTTCAGAGTATACTCGCAGATTCAAGGTGCCAGACACCACATAGGAAATCACAGTCACTTACGACTTTGGCAGTTCCACAATGCCTTTACTTATTCGGCTATACCTGTTTTGCTCGTGATTGGGATGTATACTGTGCGGTGGTGTGTAATGGTTTGATGTGTCTGATTGCAAAAAGCCACGATTTACGCTCCGCATTACTTGGTGCAAGCTGGCGATCCACAGTGAAATGACTGGCGGGCTGCAGTCGATTTTACCGACTACATACCCAACCCAACCCTTCCTGAAATCGTCAACGCGCAACCGATGACAGGCTTGTCATTGTGACTTGTCAAGACGACTTGTCGGTTCAGAATCCGCTGCCTGCGCGTTCTTTGGAGGCTTCAAGTTGCCGTTCAAGTGGTTTCAGGGTGGAGAGCTCAACCGGATCAGTGCTTTTTGGAACGGACTTTTGACCCCCGCACATACCGTACAATACTGTATTCTTGGACGGGAGAAAAAAACGGATTGCGACCTTTCGTTGAGATCATCGGTCCTTCAAAAAATAACGAAGCGGCGCCAATCTTTTTTTTTTTTCCAACCAATTCTACCTTTCAAATCAGATATTCACGCTGAAATGATCCCGTCGATTACTAAAACCCTTTCAGATCCGATACTCCTAGAAAGTGATCGACCAAACAATCGTGCCACCATGCTGCGGCGGCGCGCGACGGCGCTCAAGCTGCTGGTCGTGAGCGACGTGGACGGCCGCGTCGCGCGCGTGAACCAGCTGTGCGAGGCGGTCGTGTGCTCTCCCGACTGCGACGTGGACGCCGTGCTGGTCTGCGGCGGGCTCGTGGGTCCGCGCGCGCCGCACGCGTACGAGGCGCTCGAGGTCGTCGGCTGCGCCGAGGGCGACATGACGGCCGTCATCTCGCGCCTCGAGATGGTCATCAGCCACGTCGTGTACATCCCCAGCGAGGTGCTGTACATAGCTCTTCTGCGCGCTGTACGGAGGGGGCATGCAGGCGCTAACGGACGCGCAGAACGACCCGCCGACGACGCGCAGCCTGGCGGTGGCGCCGCCGGCGCTCACGCAGTACTCGGTCAACGTCTACAGCAAGGCCGAGCCGCTCGCGCCGGGAGTCTCCGCCATGGGCGAGGCGCACTACTTGACGTGCGTACGCGAAGCAGCAGCTGTCGCGTAGCCAGCGCCCGGGTCCGAGCGCAGAGCCAGCTAACGATGCGACCGCTCGGCGACAGGATCCCCGACGGCGGACTGGACGGGGAGGTCGCGCTCGTGCTGCGCGACTCGTCTGTGGGCTCGCGGCTGCCCGTCCACAGTAAGTTGGCTGCTTGCCACCATTGCTGCTACTGCTACTGCTGCTGGGGAAGAGCGCCGAGGGATTAGACCAAAGGCTGACGCGTCTACTCTCCGTCCCATGCTGCCGCTGCAAACCAAGCGGTAAGCCCGCCAAGCACGCTCCTAGGCCGCGCGGGTACGCTCATCGTGCGCGCGCTGAGTGGGCAGGACGACCTGTACACGGACGACCCGCGCGTCATCGAGGTCGTGGGCGGCCGCGACCAGGACCCGCGCGTCGAGGCGTCGCGCATCTTTGTCGGTACGTACCCCCTCCTCAAGCGCCCATACTCTGACCACGTGTGACGAGGTTCTTACGTGGGAGCTCACGGCTGCTGCTGCTGCTCCTCCTCCTCCTAGGCTCGCTATGCCTTGGGCAGTATGCCATTCTGGAGCTCGAGAAGTCCAGCGTCGACGAGGTGTGGGTCGTGCGCTCGACCGCGTTCCGGCAGCTCCCGGAGCTCGACGACAGGGCGTACCACAGTTAAGTATGGGAAGGGGTCATCCATGGCAGCCAAAACACGTGTCGCTTTTCCCATGGCAGGCCGAGGCTCAAACCGTCGCAACTCTGTCGACCGAGTGCTCCGGTGCTCATAGTAGCAACAGCCAGCAGCTGAGCGCGCAGCTGGCGCCCGACCGACGTCCTGCTTGGCGTCATGGCCGAGTCCGGGAATCAAATAGGCGGCGCGTGCACGCTGCTCAAGGAGCACTGCGACGCCGAGGAGGCCGCAGGCGCAGCGCCAGCGGACGCTGCGGAGCGGGCGTCGCCCGCCGTGGAGACGCCTCCGAAGAAGCGGCGGAGCTACGTGGCGGGCTACAAGGTGGCGCCCAGCAAGAAGCGCAAGAGCAAGAGCGTCGCCGTCGCCGTCGCCATCAGCCGCATCCTCCGCGTCGAAGGCGCCGAAAAAGCGGCGGGCGAGGGCGCGGCGGTCGAGGTCATTGACCTGGAGGACGAGGCGGATGGCGAGCAGGCGCTGGTCGCCGCAGAGCCTGCAACGCCGGCCGACTGCGCCACGCGCGTGCTGCGAACGCTCGTGCTGGCCAAAGCGCTCGAGGACGCTCCTCCGACTGTGAACGCGGCGGACGTTAGCGCCCTGTGGGCCGCGCTCGACGTCGAGGCTCCGAGCTCCGTCCACTCGAGGCTCGAGCAGACCGTGTCGGCGCTGGTGCGGTGGACAAAGAGCGCGCGCGACGAGGAGACGGCGAAGCGGCAGGAGAGCGGCGCTCGCGCTGCTCCCGTCTCGCGGACGTCGTGAAGAGCAAGTACGTGCTCGTCCGCGCCTCTCGAGGGCGTTTCATGCGTGTAACCTGCGCTCGCGACCTTGCCACGCAGCTGGGGGTGGGCGCGGACCTCTTCTCGGCGAGCGACGCGGCGGTCAACGCGTTGCGGGACTCGCTCGCGACGCAGACGGACCCGCGGGCGAGCAGCAAGGGCGCCGAGGAGCTCGTCGCCAGGATCACGGCGTCGGCCCTGGCGCGGCTGGAGAACCTGCAGCGCGTATTCCGAGAGCGCGAGAAGCAGCGAGAGTGCGAGCGCGCGAGCGAGGAGATGGCCGCGCTGCGTGGCCGCCTTGGCGCTCTGGTCCAGCAAAACGAGCAGCGCTTGGGCGGCGCCACGCGCGCGTTCGAGGCAGCGACGGAGGAGCAAGACGCGTGCGCACGTCGCCTGTCGGAGATCGCGGACGAGCGCGCGACCCGCGGGGTGCGCAGCGGGCTGTCGGTGCTGTCGGCCAAGATGCAGTCGCTCATGGACGTGCTGGGCGCGGACACGGCCAAGGACGTGGTGGCGCTGCGGGAGGAGGCGACGAGCGCCAATGGCCGAGCGCGGGGGCGGCAGGTCGCGCTGCAGCAGGCCCGCGACGAGCTCGGGTTCCATGAAGCCGCGCTGGGCTTGCTGGACGACGCCTGCCGGCACCGCGCAGAGAGCGACAACGTGAGTGACGGCTCGCTTCTTGCCTCGATACTCCAGCGGCTACCGGTTCGGCTCTCTCACGCCGCTTTGGGCCTCGTCCGTGCTGGTAGGAGACGATGGCGAGGCTCAAGCAGTCGGGCCGGGCGCTGGCCGAGGGGCTCGCGGGGTTCTTCGAGAGCTACCTGCCTGTCCTGGCGGATGCGATGGTGGAGGCGTTCACGTACTGCTCGAGCCGCCGCGAGCGCGTGAAGGCAGAGCGCGCCAGACTGAAGCAGAAGCTCGCGAGGCACCTGGATCTCTACGACGGGGGCCAGCAGGAGCGCCGACGCGTGATGGAGCAGCGGATCCGCGCTCTCGAAGTCGCGGACGCCGAGTGCACGAAGGTGATGGCCGAGACGCTGGGTCGTCAGCACAAGCTGTGGCGGCAAGAGCGCGAGCTGCTGCCTCCGCGCGTGCTGCAGCTGGTCCTGAAGGCGTTCCGAGGCGTGCACGAGCGCTTGGAGGGCGACGCTCGAGAGGTACGCGCTGGTTCTTTGACGCGCATTCCTCCTCCACCTTGTGTCAGCGAGCTGAGTCGTGATCGTTGGGCGTCGACGTCTCTGGTGTTGCTTCTTTCGCAGGCTGTTGGGGACTTTTTGGACGGAATTGGCGGTCAAGTTGACGCCCCGAAGCCTGCAGCGTCTGATACGACCGCGGTAGCTCCGGTGGAGGTGGCGAATGTTGCGCCGAAGGTGGGCGGAGACGGCGGGAGCTGTGCCGTGATGTAGGCGCTCATTTGCACTACACACGGGCGCGAAGGGAGAAGAGGAGACTGAAGGCGAAGGCGAAGGCGAGGTTGCATTCTGGAGGAGGATCAGCCGTGCGGTTCCGGCTCACTGCGAACCCTAACATATCGCCACGCTGCGACCACTACGGAGTCTGTGTCCGTGCTACATTCGAGCCGCGGGTGGACCTTGGCTCGCCGCCAGAGTCGCCCTCCGAGTAGGCGACGTCGAGCATCCGGCGGATGATCGCGACCGCCCCGAGGACGTGGATGCCGTCCATGCCTCCGCCGCGGAACGGGTCCTCGAGCAGGCGCTCCACGTTGAAGATGCCGCTCAGGAGGAGGCTCGTCATGACGCCGAGCGCGAGCGCGAAGCCGAAGCTGGTCGCCATGGCGCCGCCGCTGCCGCGCGCAATGTACACGAAGTACGGGCCGAAGAAGGCGGGGAGCACGATGATGGACAGCCGCGTGAACGAGCGCGTGGCCTGCGGCGTGCGGTAGAACTAGGTAGTGTATAGCAGCGAGACGGCGGAGTCAGTCGGTCAATCAGTCACTCGGTCAGTCGGTCAGCGAGGTTCCTGACACCGGCACAGGCGAACCGACCGACGGACGCACGCACCTTGATGTTGAGCAGCTTTTCGACGCGCGCGTGCAGCATCCAGTGGTACTGGTTGATCCGCGAGGCCTCGTTGGCGGGCAGCCCGGCGCTCTTCATGACCTCGACCTGCTGGTGCAGCCGCCGGAAGAGCGCCACGAGGCGCAGCTGCAGCTGCTCCGTCGCGTCCGCGTACTCGTGCGCGGCCTTGCGGCCCGCGTCCGTGAGCCGGTGCCGCCCGCGCGTGAGCGTCGGCAGCAGCAGCAGGTCCGCGACCGAGAGCAGCGCGGCGACGAGCAGCTCCTTGGTGCGGCGCTCGTGGTCGCGCGGCAGCTTCTTGCGGCCGTGGCTGCCCCAGTCCCAGAGCGCGTGCGCCAGCATGATGTTGACGAACAGCGCCTTGGCTGCGGCATATAGTAAGTAGCACACCACGCAGAGACGCGGTTAGATCGAGTGCCACTCACACACACGCGCGCCTCACTACGCAGCTCATAGGCATTGCATGCCGGAGCGCCGCGCGGGGTACGCACACTCTGCGATGGCGACGAGCGCCAGCTCGCGGCGCGCGAACGCCTGCCGGATCTGCATGATCATGGGCGTCACGACGGCGAACGTGACGATGGTCCACGAGACGTTGGCGCCGAACGCGGCGCCGCCCGACGAGCCTCCGCCGCCCCAGAAGTAGTACGCGGACGTGGCGGCCGCGGACGACGCGGCGGCGAGCAGCGACTCGAAGGACAGCAGGTGCAGGCAGAAGACCTTGCTCGCCGCGTACAGGTCGAGCGCCGTGTCGTGCAGGCTCTGCGGCGCCACCTGCAGCGCGTCCGACTCGCGCTCGTCGAGCGCCAGGCCTGCGCATCGGCCGTCGGGCGCGGCCGTCCCGTAGTAGACGTCGTTGCGATGGAGCCCGAGATCGCCCAGAGGGTCCGCCATACTGTCCGTCCGTCCGTCGCCAGGAGCTCCGATATTGGTTCCATGCTGTAACCATTCGCATTGTCGCAGATCTTGGCGTAACCTCAACGTAACCCGCATCAAGTCGCAGCGGACGCAGTGGCGGAGATGCTGGCGGAGATGTCGGCGTCGCCGCCAGTGGCGCGGACAGGGACGCCCGTAGGCGTGGAGGAGCTGCTGAGCGATCCGTTACAGGTTGTGCGCGGATCCATCAAGTGCAGGTGCGTGGCGGACGGTCACCGCGCATCCAGCCGAAGCGTAACCGGCTCGTAACCATCCGTCCGCCACCGCCATCCATGCGCAGCCCGCAGGACTTCCAGGTGCGGGAGATTAGCGCGGACGGCTCGGTCGTGGGCTTCAGCGCGCATAGAGGCCGCCTGCCGACGCAGGAGGAGAAGGAAGCGGCGCTGCAGAAGATACTGGACGCCCAGATGGCGCGCGCTGCTGCTAAGCCGGAGCGACTGACGTTCGCCGAGCCCACGGACGGGTGGAGGGCGGCACTGGTTACGCTCGTGGGCGCGGACGCTGCTGTGCTAATCGAAAAGGTGGCGCTGCGCGAGGCCAGCGAGCACCTTGTGGCCGCGCCGGAGGGCTTCAGAGACCGCGTGTACCTTCAAGTGTGCATCCAGGTGAGTTGTTCATGCGCATTCGTTGCGTCTACGTTGCTGTACGCGACCACATGAGGCCAACGAGCGTTGTTTACGGCGCAGAACGCCTTCCCAGGTCTCGACTGTACGCTGGTGAAGACAGCCGAGGCGGAGGAGAGTGTCTCGGAGACGAGGGTTCGCGTCACGCTCGACCCAGTGTACCGCAAGCTCCTCGACGGCGGCATGTCGGCCGTTAACTGCGACAAGGTGCTCCAGTTCCTGCGAGCGGGCGCGAATGACCCTGTGGCGCCCAAAGGTACGATGGAGAAGAGCGATTTCGAGAGGCTGAGAGACTGAGCGCGTCGCGGGCGAACCTGGCAGGACTGGAGCTCGAGCACGAGGACTCCAAGGAGGGGCGGACGGCTGTGCACCGCATGATGTCCAAGCACACGTCGTGCTTCAAGACCGCGACCGAGAACCGGCGCGGCGTCCAGCGCGTGGTTGTCTACTTTTCCCCCAAGAGCAGCAAGAAGCGCAAGCGCTCGCAGATAGAGGCGTACCTACGCTTTGTTCTGTGCAAGGTACGGGCTGGAACTTGCTTTGAGGGCGTAGAAGAACACTATTCGATCTCTCTCTCTCTCTATCTATCTATCTTTGACTCTGCAGACGAACTTTGAGCACTTCTCGTGCGTCGACAAGCTGTCGCGGCTGCTGCGCTGCCCGCAGTCTGCGCTCGCGTTCGCCGGTACCAAGGACAAGACGGCCGTCACGTACCAGCATGTGACTGTGCGCGGCGTCGCTCCAGAACAGTTGCTTGCTCTCCATCGCTCTGGTATCGCAAGCGAGGAAGCCACAGGGTCGACCGCGTCATGCTTTGAGATTGGCGATCTCGCCTACGTTAGCACACCCATGGTACGTCCGTCGGCTGGCCGCGCCTGCAATGGCGGATTCGGCTCCTGACCTTGTTCCGAACGCGATATGCGGCTTTCGTGAACGATTGCTGCCTCTACACAGTCGCTTGGAGGAGCGGTCGGGAACAGGTAACGTGTCCGACAGTGGGTGGTACTGAGTGAGTCGAATGCCAATGCATTGAAAGTACGAACGGACCTTGATGTAGGTTCACGATCGTCATCCGCGACCTAGAGGTTGCTGGCGGAGTCGACCTCCAGTCAACGCTCGCAGACAACATTCAGCACGTCCAGCGCCGCGGCTTCATCAACTACTTTGGCTTCCAGCGCCTGGGGCAGCCGTCAAGCACCGTAAGGCCCCACCACATTGGCGAGAAGATGGTCGCCGGGAAGTGGGGCGATGCATTGCGCTTGCTCCTGGCGGTGCAGGAGAGCGAACCGCCCGAGGTGCGAATGGCCAAGGAGCTGTTCCTGGACCAGGGCGACATCGACGGAGCTCTCAAGCGCCTACCCATGAGCTTGGGCTTGGAGCGGACTCTGCTGCAGGTGAGACCATTAATCAATCTCTGTCGTGGCTTCTCCGCCGCTCACCAGTGCTTATGTCTCTCCCTCGTGGCGTGTTGCGCTCTCCCAGGGTCTCAAGCGGCACGGAGCCATGGCCTTCGAGCAGGCCGTTGCCAGCCTCCCGCACTCCCGCCGGCTGCTGTACCTGCACGCGTACCAGAACCTCCTGTTCAACCGCGCGGCGTCCTTCCGCGTCCGTCTCGGCGGCCAGGAAGCCATCGAGGGCGACCTCGTTGCGGCCGAAGGCAGTGGAGAGCAGGCTCACGGGCCCGATGCGGTGCGCGCCATCTCGCGACGGGAAGCTGAGGCGATGAATCGGACGCTCGAGAACCCGCTGGCGTCGGTGCTGCTGCCCCTGCCGGGCACGAACGTGCTGCTGCCGACGAACGCCGTCGGGGAGGTGGTTCGCAAGGTACCGTGCGTTGGCTGCGGGTGTGTGGTGGTGAGTGCCCAAGGGTTCGCCCTCTGACGATTAGCGTCCTTCCTTGCGCGACAAAAGATGGCGGCGGAGGACGGGACGGAGGACGCGCTGTTGAGCTCCGGGCCGCTCAAAGGCGCGTACCGCCCTATCGTCGCGGTCCCGAGCGGCGTCGAGTGGGTCCTGGACGAGAGTATGTATGCCCTACGTCTTGGAGGTCTAGCTAGACCTGTTGGTATGCTACAGTAGATGGTAGGCGCGGGATTGACGCGTAGTGTTGGACGTGTGTGGCTGGGCGCATGACAGGCTCCAAGACCGCGACGGTATCGTTCTCTCTGCCCGCCGGCAGCTTCGCGACCATGTGTCTCCGTGAGGTGCTCAAGACGGATCTGTAGCAGCAGCAGCAGCAGCAGTAGCCTGTAACAGCAGTCACCGACTCGCTCAAACAGCCGACGAGCCTTTTGGCCGCCGCCATTTTCATTCGTTCATCCCCCTCGAGCGTCTATTTCTTGTCCTCGAGCGCCTGGCGCACGAGCTTGGCGCCCGTGACCATGAAGAGCGTCTGCCAGATGCCGAGGCCGAGGCGCGGGATGATGCCCTTGAAGAGGCCGCCGTAGCCCTGCTCCTTGACGACCGAGCGGAAGACCTGCACCATGTTCTGCTTGGGCTCGCCGCGGTCGGCGGCCGACTGCATCTGGATGCGCGCCACCTCGAACGGGTGGTTCCAGCAGGCGAGCGCGCCGCCCACGATGCCGGACGCGGCCTCCTGCGCCACCGTCAGCTTGGCGTCCGGGTCTCCGTGGAAGAGCACCTTGAACTGCCCGCGCACGATCTCGGTGAAGCCCTGGCGCGAGGCCCAGTTGGTGGCCTGCCGGAACGCGATGGCCGTGCCGCCCGGGTAGAAGCCCTGGCGTTCGCAAGTGCAACAGAGGAAGCGCGCGGCGGGCGTTAGCAGTGGACGGAAACGGGTAGACGGGACGGGCGGACGGACCCGCCCACGGGCACAAGCAAAGCACACAACGCACCTTGATGCCGTGCTTGCCGTAGACGTTCGAAACGCGCTGCATGGTGGAGATGGACTTGTCGCCCGTGACGGCGGCCGTGACGAGGAAGGTGCAGGGCCCCATGACGACCGTCTGGCAGACGCCGCCGCCGGCGCCGGCGAGGAAGCCCGTGGCGCCCTGGCTGACGCCCGCGGCGAGCAGCGATTCGGAGATGGCCTCCTTGGAGAAGAGCAGGATGGCGCCCTTGGACGCCGACTCGACCATCTTGGGGCCCGTGCCCGCCCAGAAGGCGCCCACGCCGCCGCCCTCGCGCATGACGTTGCGGAACGCCTGCACCGTCGTCTCGGTGCGGTAGCGGCCCATGCGCGTCTTCCACACCTCGAACGGCATGCCGAGCGTCGCCGCCTCGACGCACTGCAGCAGCCCGCCGTTCACCAGGTCGCGCGGCCCCACCTTCTTCCCGGGCGTCGTCGGCGGAGGAGACATGGAACTGGGCGCGAGCGTAAGCGCGGGGTGTGTAGGGGGGGCGAGAAGAGGAAGGGAGAGAAGGCGCGCGGAGGTGGCGGCGCAAATGCAAAGTGAGGCTCCGCGACAGGGAGTTCTGGAGCACACGGGGGATCCCCTCGACACGCACCCGACGTCGCCAGACGTGGAGAAGCTTGATCTTAGTATGGATGGGTTCGGCTGTGACGTATTCATACCTACACATTGATTGGACAAAAAAAAGAAAGAACCGCCGATGACGTCACGCCGTCATTCCACGAGTACCCGCGTGACGAGCCTAAACGGTATCAAACCGGTATAATATTGGATCTACCGGTATACTATCGCATTGTGTTGACGCCATTACGGTACGTACCGGTGCAAGTAGCCAGCGAGGAGATGGATCGATCGATACTCATGCGTGAAGAAGTCGGGCGACAGGGCCGGCGCAATCGCCGCTTTTCTCCACGCGCACAAGGTGACCGCTGCTTCATCAATCATCCTGCGCGCTGCTGCATTATTAGTGCCGTCTAATCCCGTGCGCGACCGCCATCCTCAGCCATAGGAACGCCTCCGCCTGCCTGCGTACTGGTGCCCACGGCTCACTACGTATCGAGGACGAGGCGGCAAAAGAGTCAGCGCCAATACCGGTATACTGACTGCTGACCCTTTCCCCTAAGGGTCAACAAAAGGACCGCTCGCCGGAGAACAGAACCGCTCGCTCCCGCGCGGCCATTTCCCCCCTTGGGAGTATGAGACGGTCGCACAGCGACTTTGGCCGTCGACGAGGAGAATCCGAGCGAGACCACCGCGGCACGCCCGTGCTGGAAGACCAGTCGTACATGAGCGCCTACAGCCCGCCGGCGGGCTCGCTGTACGTGATGGAGACGCCGCAGCACGGCGACGAAGCGCCGAGCATGCGCCAGCTGCCGCCCGTCGACTACCCGCGGCCGGTGAACACGGGCAACTTCATGCCGCTGGACAACTACACGACCGTGAGCAACTCGAGCAACGGCGCGGACTTGCCGCCGGGCATGTCGTACAGCGTGTCGGCGGCGCACCCGGGCCAACGGCCGACGCCCACGACCAACATCCGCGTGATCAACAAGGACATGACGCAGCAGTTCCGCGGGCGGGACAAGTCGACCCCGCAGGCCAAGATCAAGTGGTTCGAGAACCGCAAGTCGCAGCTGCTCGGCTGCTGCCTCACCATGGCCTTCCTCGGCGTCTCGATCGCGCTCTACAACTACCGCTGGACGGGCCTCATCGCCGGCTCAGTCAACACGATCATCTGCTCGTCCGCCGTCGTCACCACGTACTGCCGCAAGAAGCAGTGGCACCAGCACCCGAACCCGATCGTGCACAACCGCGCGGTGCTCAGCATCTTCTTCGCGCTCTGCCTGCTCTTCAACGTGCTCGTCGACTTTGACCCGAGCGGCTCCAACGACGCCTGCCGCGGACTGGCGGGCATCACCGAGTTCTTCTTCTTCACGTCCGAGGCCTGGGCGCTCGTCATGGCCTGCGACCTCTTCTCCTCGGTACGTACGCGACGCGCGACGCCGCTGCTGGTTATTGGTTGTTGCCGACCTCACCGCTGCTAACCGAACGCGGCTCCTTCATGCACAGCTCACGAGCCCGTTCACGAGCTACAAGCGCATGATGAAGTTCTACCACATGTGGTGCTGGCTAGGCGGCATCGTGATGGGCATCATCACGTACACGGTGTCGGGCGCGGGCGGGTTCTTCACGGTCGACGGCCAGTCGATGAAGTACCACGCCAACACGGACGGCGTCGTGGGCTTCTGCCTCGCGTCCTCGCGCATTTGCTGCGAGGAGGACGAAGAGTGTGGCGAAGGCGTCTCCGCGTGCGCGTCGAGCGCGACCTTCCTGAACGCGCAGAAGTGGTGCGTCCCGAGACGATGCGCGGGTCTGCGTGCTGTGTGGACCTAACGCTTTATCTGCTGCTGCGAACAGGCCGTGGATTCTGATCTACGCGTTCGTGCTGGTGGTGCTAGTCGTCTCGGTCTGGTGAGACTCTTGCTCGGATGGCATCGCACCAGCTTTCATGGCCCACTGACAGTGCTGCTCTGACTCTGCCAGCGTCCTCACTCTGGCGTGGCACCGCCTGTACCTGCGCGGCGTCCCCAAGACGTACAACATCCGCCTTCGCGTGCTCAACTTCATTTCATTGTACGTGCCCGCTATCACGTGGCGGAGGACCAGATGACGCTATGGAGCTGTATGTGCTGACCTCGTGCTCCACGGACAGCTTCACGGGGGCGTACGTGTTCTACTGGCTCCTGCTGCTGCTCCTGTACATGTCGGCCTACTTCCTGGCCACGAAGAGTGCCGACAGCAACTCGTCGGACTACTCCGCCGGCGCCCAAGTGGTTCGTCAGCTCGTGGCTTTCCTGATCTCGTCCAAGGGCTACCTCGACTACGTCATCTGGTTCGCGGTGAACAACATTGAGAAGTACGTTCAGCCATGCACGAAGCTGCTGCGGTTCACTGTCAGAGGAAACTCATATCTGCCGCGTCCAATCACTCGCAGGAAGTCGACCGGAAACGGCCACGAGTCGGCTGATGTCGATGTGGACCTGAGTCCGCAGGTGAACACGGCCCTTCGGTCGGAGATTCTGTACTACACGACGTCCGGCATCAAGGAGTCGATTCGCGCTGTTAACGATGAGATCATCAACATCCCCATTTCCGGCGAGTCGGAGGAGGTGAGTTGGCGTTTCGTCTTGCTGAGCTAGCGGTGTCTGCGAGCTAATGCTCACATGGTGTTGGATCCGTGGCTCAGGGCAAGTCGATCAAGTTCTGGTCGTTCAACCCGACTTCTTTCCGGAACATCCGTCTCACCTTCGGCATCAGCGACGCCGAGTACATTCAGATGTTTGGCGCTACGACCAAGGTGCGCAGCTTGCAAGTGGTGAATGCGCGTTGTGGGGTCGTTCACTGATTCTGTTCCCCTTGCTGTTTACACCACCAGGAACGCTTCAGCGAAGGCCGTAGTGGCGCGTTCATGTTCTACACGTCGGACGAATGCCTGATCGTGAAGACCATGTCGCCGGAGGAGTGCCAGTTCCTGCGCAAGATGGCTCCGAACTACGAGGCGTACATGACGAACAACCAGAGCACGCTTCTGACGCGCTTCTACGGCTGCCACGCGGTGTCGCTGTACGGCAAGATGTACTACTTTGTCGTCATGGGCAACCTCTTCCGCGACACTCCGGTCGTGCACATTCGCTACGACATCAAGGGCTCGTGGGTCGACCGGAACGCCAAGGTCCCGAAGCCGGGAGACAAGGCGTCGTGCCGATACTGCAACGCCTCGTACACGTTTGGCAGCACGAAGAACCAGGAGTGCGGCGACGGCATGAACTTCCACGAGCCCAACATTGTGCTCAAGGACAACGACTTGATGACCAAGGTACGTCGCAGTCCCGACATCTCTCTAGCTAGGCAGGCACGCATGCAGCGGGCTATCGGTTGCTGAGTGAGTTGCTGACCCGTGCCTGACTGCTCTTGTCTAGATCCGTATCGACCCGAGCATTGCCCATCGCATCTACGACCAGATCCACCGCGACAGCGACTTTCTCTGCTCGCAGGGCATCATGGACTACAGCTTGCTCATGGGCATCCAGAACTCGGAGTACTTCGTGGACACGACCGAGCTGATGCACAACAAGGGCGAGTACCTGTTCACACAGGCCGCGACGAGCGTTGCAGGGCCGTGCCTGTACCATTTCGGCATCATTGACTTCCTCCAGCAGTGGTACGTACTGCGTTCGCTGTATGCGCGCGCGTGTGGACGGACGGAGACGCTGACGGTCGACCGCTGTCGTGTGTGGTGCGTGCGACCGACCCACCAGGACGATGGAGAAGAAGATGGAGCGGTTCTACAAGTGCTTCTTCAAGCGGAAAGACCCCGACGGCGTGTCGGCGCTGCCGCCCAAGCCGTACAAGTTCCGGTTCCAGCAGAAGATGTCGCGCATCTTTGCGCTGACGACGCACATGCGCGCCGAGAACAACACCATCTTCCACCATAATTATCCAGCGCTGGTCGACGTGCTGGACCAGGGCGACTTCGCGACGCAGCGCAACGGGACGTTCGCCAACCAGGACGACCGGCGGCCGACCTTCAACCCGGACCCGCAGAACGTGCGCCTCGTGTAGGCGAACAAGACGCGAGCGCTTTGCCCTGCCTTGCCTGCCCTGCCCTGCCTCGTCCACCTACAGCAAGCATATTGACACTGGCTGGGACTTTTACCTACCTGCATACAACAACTAAGTACATCTTACACGACCAATTTTGACGAAATTGTATATTGCTTTGTTTTACGTAAGTTATGGCCCAAACTGGCAATGCTTGTTTTTGACCAATTATAGTGGTGATTTGCATTTACACGCAATTTATTGGATAGTAATAATGTCCTTTCGGTCGTTTTAGACGAATGGGAAGGCCCCACATACCCCCCGCACCGCATTAGAAGAAAGATTGTATCGCGAGTCGCCGACGGGAACGAACAAACGGAAGCGCGACGATGGTCAAGGTGAGCTCCTCTTGGCACGCGCCGCGACGGATCTATGGCTCGCTGGGCACGATCGGTCGCAGCCGCCGCTGGTAGCGCACGAGCGGTAGCGGGGGATGGGACTAACCGGCTCGCTGTTGCTCGCGAGCGGCGGCCGCGAAGGTATCTTCTCCGAGCGTCAAGGCGATTTTCGTCCTCGACAGCGACGGCAACCGCGTGTGCGCCAAGTACTACGAAAAGTCGTACCCGTCGCTCAAGGAGCAGCTCGCGCTGGAGAAGAAGCTGTACCTCAAGACCAAGAACTCGGCGGCGCGCCTCGAAGGTGCGTGGGCGGTGCGCTGGCTGCGGCAGTCGATAAGTACAGTACGCATGTTGACGCGAGTGCGTGCCTTTGTTCGCTGCGGCGACGACAACGCTGGGGGCGTAGCCGACATCATTCTGGTCGAGAACATCGTGAGCGTCTTCCGCTGCGGCTCGGACACGACCATGCACGTCGTGGGCTCGTCGGGGGAGGTGCGATCGCGATCGCGAGCTTTCACACGCAGCAACGCCTACAAAACAATCGCGAAAGCGTCGGGATGGCGACTAACTTGACGCGTGGGCGACTACCTTGGCGCTTTTTGTAGAACGAGCTGATCCTGCTCAACGTGCTGGACGCCGCGTTTGACGCCGTCAGCAGCCTCCTCAAGTACGTCGCACGTCGCATGCGTCGTCAGTGACTAGTCAGTGGCTGCAGATGCTGTGGGCGATAGATACCAACCGCGTGGTTTGGCGCGCCAGGAACCGGATGGACCGCCACGTGATGCTGGACAACATTGAACTGGTGCTGCTTACGCTCGACGAAGTGGTCGACGGAGGGTACGTCGCTGGGCTGGTGCATGCACGGTCTACATGCTGTTTGCGGGTTGCTGACGGGAGCTTTGACGGATGCCCACAGCGTCATCCTGGAAGTGGACACGCCGTCGATCTCCAATCGGGTGCTCATGCGGGTACGCCTCTACACCACTATCTCTGCGAGCTAGCTCTCGGTTCTTACTGCAAGTGCGGTGCTTGGCGCAGGGCATCGACAACGAGGTCCCCATGAGCGAGCTGACCATCTCGCAGGCGTTCGCGACTGCACGAGAGCAGTTCTCGCGCTCCTTCCGCGGCTAGAGCAGGCTATCTCGCAGGACCGCGACCTGGAGCTTATCTTCCTCGCACCTCCTTTTGCAACACGCACTCAGCTGCGCTGTGGCTGTTCACAGCGGAACAGGAAGCAGCCTGGCGGTCTGGTGACGGCAAGCATGTGTCCATCTCGATAGCTAAACGTTTCAAAGTCGAGTGCAACCTGATAAAGTCTCTTTTAGCCAATCGACGCTTGTCGTCGACATAGAAAAATGTTAAGCTTGTATTAGCCAATCGATGATCGTATATATATATATTCTACAGGTGGTAAAATATTCTCCATGAAAGAAACATCTAACCATCGCATATAAAAACGTATGCGTTATTGTTATTGTACCATGAAACGTTCAATAACTATTTTTGACAAATACCAAAATAGGTACTTAGTATGTAATTTTTGCTAAATAAAAACTCAGGTTTTGGCAGTATATTGTATATTAGTGTGCAATTCACAGCACAAATACAATATCATCCTACGTGTATTTGAAATATTTTGTGATATATTCTTAATTTCCGATACCAAAAACACGTATGAATATAGCGAGCACTACAATTTGCATGTGTACCACACCACACATTCCACAGAGCTTTTTTGGCGGGAGAACTCAGTTCAACCCAGTAAGTGTTCGGCAACTGGCGGGAACTCGCCCGCGACTTGCTTGCCGACGCGCGACGGGCGACGATGCCGCAGTCCGGGGCGCCGTGGGCGCGCTTCGCGCTCATCTCGGCGGAGAACCCAGCCAAGAGCGACCACATCTACTTCTCGCGGCCGCTGCACAGGATTGGGCGCAGCGCCGAGCGCTGCGACGTCGTGCTCGACCTCCAGTACATCAGCAGCGTGGTGCGTCTGGGTTTGTGCGAGCAAGTCTCGCTCATTGGCTCTCCGCCTCGACGTGGCGACGGACGCACACGGGCAGTTGGCTGACTTGCGCGTCCTGTGGACGGCAGCACTGCGTGGTGGGGCTAGAAGGGCGGACGGAGGACGGCGTGCCGATCGTCCGCCTGGAGGACAAGAGGTACGACGCCTCGTGGGCTACAGCCGTGTAAATAGATGAGGCGCGGCTGACTGTGCGGCTTGTACGGTGTGCGCTCGCTTGATATGACGCAGTCGCAATGGGATCTGGGTGAACGGAGACCGCGTGGGCAAAGGCAACTGGGCGCGCCTCGAGTCGGGCTTCACCGTGCACTTCACTCGGCCGGGACTCAAGGCGTCAGGTTCGTCTCTAGGCGGTATCATTGCGGTGTTTCAACGAACGTGTGGCCTAGCAATCTCATGCGTTGCGTCTTCTGTGTACGGTACCGCTTCCAGGTGTCGAGCCCAGGATCTACAAGTTTGAAGTCCTGTACGTGGATCCACGAGCTGCCCTCGGCGCTTCATCACGCGGTCTCCAGTGCTATCCCTTACCACTTGAGCTGATATATCCCTTTGCGACGATTCCTCCAGTCAACTCGAGGTCGAGGCAAAGCCGGAAGCGGTCAGCGTCACGCAGGAGCTGAATCCTTCCGCGCTCGGCTCGCCGCAGTCTGCGCGGCCGCTCGGTGCCGGAGGCCCCGCGAAGAAGAAGCGCCGACGTAGCGTCGAGCAGCTCGACGAGACCGTGCCGGAGGACCTGCGAGGCAGTGAAATCAAGGACCTGGCCCGCAAGCTAGACGAAGCGCAGCGCCATATTGCGGCTCTCACAGAGTCGGCGGCGGAGCACAGCGCCAGGCACGAGCGTGTGATGGAGAAGGCGAAGGCAGAGAGAGCGAAGCTCGCGACCAACGTGGAGGTGCTGGCTGCTGAGCGGCAGCAATTGTCGACGAAGGCAGAAGAGTTGGCCTCCAAGCTGGACGCGGCCGGCGTGGAGAACGAGAAGCAGCTCAAGACGCTGAAACAGCAACTGAATGAGCGCGACTCGGAGCTGGATGCGCTCAAGAAGGAGTGCGACGAGGCGAAGCGTGCGCTAGAGGAGATGGAAGCGGCGCTGAACGACCGATCCAAGCAGTTCACCGCGCTCAAGGCCGAGAAGGCGGACCTAATGAAGCGCCTTGCCGCGAGCGAGAAGCCAGCGGAAGACGCCCACTCCACCACTGACAGTGGCAAGGAGAGCGACAAGCAGGCCGCGGTCGACGAGCGCCAGCTGCGACAAGAAGTAGAGATCGCAGCGCTACGACAAGAGCTGGATGCGAGCCGGCTTCGGGTCAGCGAACTTGAAGACCAGGTGAGTCTGTTGTTCTCCTCGGCATCTTCAATGCCAATTGGTGCGTCCGTACTTAAGTGTTAACGTTGCGTCACTGGTGGAAACAGGTCAAGCGATCGAGCGTTGCCACGCCAGCACCCGCCCCAAACGCCGCCGCTGCTGCCTCAACGTACGTTTCGAGTTCATTCATGAGGAAGATGACGACTATTCATATGCCAGTGTATTGACAACCCTTTTGTGAGTGATTCCCTCAGCTCTCAGCACCTTCGGAGCTCCGACGAGGTCATCGCGCGTCTGCAGCAGCAACTTGCAGCCGCGCGTGGCTTCTTCAAGCAGATCCAAGCGCTGGGTATGGAAGGCGAGGCAGCTCTTGAGCGTGTCGACGAGGTGATTGACAGCAGCGTGGCGGCTGACTGCTCCACGTCGGAACTGGGCCGAGACGAAGGAAGCGCCCCTCCTGCTACTGTGGACATCGCCACCGCAACAACCGCTGTTGTGTCGGAGGAGCCCAAGGACGGCCACGGACCCGTCGAGACGCGCGCTGCTGGCGACGCCACCAAGGTGAAGCTCGAGAACGAGGCGAGCGCCGCTGTTGAGGACATGGAGGTGGAGGGGCCCAACGACGACGCGCACGAGGAAGAGGCGGCCGATACGGAGCCGACGCAGGCGACAAAGGCGCCGGACTCGCAGCGCGAGCTCCCAGACAAAGCCGAGGCGGGGGCAGACGGCCACCGCAGCGACCCGGGCAGCGACAAGAGCCCTGGCAGCAAGAGCACGACGCTCGGCAGTGCGGACGCCGACACGGAGTGACGGGTCGGAGCAGCGATCAGCGTCCGAGTTTTCTCTTTTTTTTCGGTTTTGAAGTACACTGCGAGGTAGAGCGGCGTCGATTGATCGACTGGCGCATGACGCGGGGCAATTGGAACGCACGAGAGAGGTCGCTTCATAAGTCTCATTTACTCGCGTATGAGGAGCGGTCCCCGTGTTGGATGTGTGAGTGCTGCTAGGATATTCCATGTTGGCAAAATATGCCATTCTGTATTTAGTTTTTGTCGTTTTCAAGAGTCTATTTAGCGCATTTGTTGTCATTTTCATACATACTTGTAGCTGTATGATTCAAAAAGCGTAGCATTAAAACCATTTTCTGAGTTTACGAATGTATCATGTAACGTATACATCGGTTATGTGTGCAAACTGGAAACATGTGCGTGTCTTTTTTGCTGCTTGGAGTGAACAGCTCCCGTTTCTTCTCTGGAGCTCCGTCCATCTCGACCCTACATTTTGTATCGGACCCCTGTAGCGACCACCACTTTCCCCGACAAGAAGATGATGATGCTCCGCCAGGCCCTGCGCGCCTCCGCCGCCGTGCTGCCGGCCCAGCGCCGCGTGGCCGCCGCGCTCTCCCAGCGCTCGTTCGCGTCCTACCCGGCGCACGAGGTCGTCGGCCTGCCGGGTGCGTCTGCTCTTGGCGTTCGCAGCGCCAGCGTCGCCCTCTTGTGGCTGCCCAACGAGCTGCTAACCATGTGCGGTGGGGGCGTACTTGACAACCTAACTCTCTCTATACATCTCTCTGTATGCTTGTGTATGCATGCATGTATGTATGTATGTATGCTACCTGAACGACGGCAGCGCTGTCGCCGACGATGGAGAGCGGCAACCTGGCCAAGTGGCGCATGAAGGAGGGCGACGCCGTCACGGCGGGCGACATTATCTGCGAGATCGAGACGGACAAGGCGGTACGTGCGCACTATACAGCGCATACATAACCTTGACGCCCGGTTGTGTGCCCTTGTGTGTCCGGATACTAACCGGTCGAGGAGGACGGCGTCGCGGCGGCAGGTGGTCGACTTTGAGGCGACGGACGACCTGTACCTCGCCAAGATCCTGGTGCCCGAGGGCGCCGAGGGCATCGCCGTGGGCCAGCCCATCTTCGTGTCGGTCGAGGACGAGGCCGACGTCGCCGCCTTCGCCGACTTCCAGCTGGACGCGAGCGCCGCGCCGGCCGCGCCCGTGCTCTCGCCCGAGGAGAAGCCGCCCAAGAAGGAGGAGGTGCCGGTCGCCAACGGCGAGCCCGTCGTGCCCGTCGACTTCCTCGTCACGTCGCAGACCACGCACAAGACGGTGCCTGGGCCCGCCATCCCCGCGGCGCCCGTCAAGCCCGCGGCGCCCAAGCCCGCGGCGCCCAAGCCCGCGGCGCCCAAGCCCGCGCCGGCTGCTGCTGCTGCTCCGGCCGCGCCCCTGACGGCGGACAAGTGGGGTCTCGGCATCGCCAAGAGCCCGCTGTCGCACAGCCTCCTCAAGAAGCAGCAGGCGTACATCGACCTGTACGGCATCACGGGCACGACGCCCGTGGCCGTCTCGGCCGCGAAGAAGTGAGCGCGCACAGCGTGTTGTGCTCGAGAGAGTAAGAGCGAGAGAGAGGAAGGCGAACGGAATGCAAGCCACCGCTCTGGTGATGCCATGTGCTATATCGCGTCGTGTCGTGCTAATACCGTAGTGCTGATGCTGGTGTCTGTCTTGTCAGCTCTTCACATACCGGTATCGCCGCCGCCGTCGTTGACTGATGCGGGATTGTGAGTGGCGACCATGACGCGTGTGAAATAAATGCCGCCTTGGTCACCCAACGTCGCCATTGGCCTCCCAAGTTCCTGTGCACGAGCTGCACCATCACCGACGCGAAGCCCGTCAGTCACCTCAGTGTCTTCCCGGAACCGCAGACGTGCACTTCGAGTCGACATGTGATGCCTAGTAAGCCCAAAGCCAGCCGCTCGAGGCGTCGTTGAGCTGCTGCATGCGCGCGTGCACTGCGTCGCAGCCTGGAACGTAAAGCGTCGGTCGGGCCTAGGCAGGAACCGCGTCACTCGCCCCGCCTTACACGTTCGGGTCTTCATTACCATCTCATCCGGCCTCGCGAGGTGAACGGTCAAGCAGTTGGGTATATTATGAATGCGGGGCGAGAAGGCCGGGCTCGTGGCAGCGAGTGCCCGGTTGCTCTGCACAAGGAGCGGGTTCCTGACCAGCGAGACTCGGCGGCGGCCTCTCCCTCCTCGCTCGTGCTCGGTGGTGCTAGTGCGCGGGCGTGACGCTCATCGAGTGCACCTTCTCGAGGTGGTTGATGACGCCGAACGCGTCGACCGTCAGGAAGTCGAACAACCCCGGGTGCTTGGCGTCCAGGGCCTAAATTGGTGTCGCGCAAGCAAGAGCCGTCCATTAGCGACACCCACACCCAGCTTTAGGATATGACGAGCGAGTGACGGCAGAGAGTGAGAGAGAGAGAGAGCTCACCTGGTACTCCTGCAGGTCGATGAGGTCGTTGCGGTCCAGGTCAGCCTCCTCGAACGTACTGTCGACGATTCGCGCCACCTGCTCGTCCGACAGCGTAATATCCAGCTCTGTCCACGCACAAAAGTCAGCACGGCACCGGTCAGCGTGTGTGCGTGCGTGTGAGTGTGTGTGTATGGAGGGCGTGTTCTTGCTTTCCACAGCGGCCGCGACGCCAGTGAGCTCACCTCTGCACTCGGCCAGGCACGAGCGCAGCAGGGCCGTCGTCATGGCCTTGGTGATGTATCCCGTGCCCTCGGGGTCCAGCAGGTAGAACGACAGCAGCAGCTTGTGCTCGCGCGACGCGTGCTGGCTCAGCATCGACAGGCCCTTCATCAGGTCCTCGAACGTGACCTGCCGCATACAATAGCCAAGTGCACGCGCACGCACGCGGTCAGTGCTGGGTGTATCCCCCTCCTCTCCTTCTGCGGCCGACGGAATCAACGTACGTGTCCCTTCTTGTCCATGTCGAAGATCGCGTAGAGGCGGTTGACGTAGAGGCTCGAGCTGCTGCTGCCGGCCAGGAAGCGGAAGAACTCGTCCTTGGGGATGACGATCGCGTCCGTGTCGGCCAGCTCCAGCACGGCGGCCAGGTGCTTGCGGATCGACAGGATCTCCTGCGTCGTGAACACCGTCGCCACGTCCACCTGCGCCAGCTTGGTCTCCAGCAGCGAGCGCGCCGCCGCCGGCGCCCGCGGCGGCCGCTGCGGCTGCTGGCGCTGCGGCTGCTGTTGCTGTTGCTGTTGCTGCTGCTGCTGTTGCGGCTGCTGAGGAGGAGGAGGAGGAGGCGCCACGAATGCCGGCGCGGGAGGGGCCACAGGCGCGGGAGGGGCGGCAAAAAGCGGGGGCGGGGGCGGCGCCGGCTGCGTCACGGACGCGTCGTCGCCGCTGGACTTGCTGCGCAAGGGAGAGGGCGCGCTGGCCTTGGTCGGCTTGCCCTGCTTGTTCCCCATGGTGCGGCGGGTCGAGGTCTGGCGAGCTTGTTTTACTTTTGCCTGGGAGAAAAGAATGGGGACGCCCGTCGGGCCAAAGCGTCAGCCGCAACGTGATGATGCTTGGCATAATTGACGTGGACCACTTCATGTACGTTAGAGTTGAAAAATAGTTGAAATCGACTCAAGATAACGTGGAGGAAGTGGTCCACATAAACTTCTTGGAGACATGGAGGCGATGACTTGAAGTCCCTCTGGATCGTTTCCTTGCTCCATTTCCAAGATTCCAAGAAGACCGAGGCAAGAAAGCGGAGTCCGAATCCATGGTGGTGCACACGACGACGCGCATGGGCGGAGCGGACGACGAGCCGGCCGTGCTGGTGCCCGCGGAGGTGCGCGACGCGGTGGCGCTGATCGAGTCGCGCGAGCCAAGCGCCGTGACGGACGGATTCGCCAAGCTCGCGCACGCCACGTTCAACAATCGTACGTGTGACGAGGGGCGGCATGCGCTGTCCAGTAGTGAGTAGAACTAACTGGCGAGTGCTGCGCGCGGCCCTCAGCGGTCGGGAAGGAAGCCGCAGGGGTGGCAGGAGCAATCAAGGCGATCGTGGAGGCCATGGCGCGCAGCAGCGAGGACACGGGCGTGCTCAAGAGCGGATGCCATGCGCTGCGCAACGTCGCCTTCCACTGCGGTGCGTCGCGCATTTGCACTGGACGCACGCCAACCTGCTGGGTCGTTCTGGAGCAACCAGGTTGCTTACGTGCCGAGCTGCGTGTAAGCGCGCAGTCCCCAACCTGGCGCTTGTGCGAGAGCAAGGCGCCATCCCGGCCGTCGTCGCCGCAATGGAGAAGCACCCCGAAAGCGAAGCGCTGCAGGCCGAGGGCTGCTGGACGCTGCTCGTGTTCTGCACGAACGAAGGTGCGGCTCGGCTCCGTTGCCCCCAAGGGATTTGTGGTACTTTACCGCGGTGCTGACCGCACACTGCCATGGGCAGACGAGAGCATCGCGATGGCCAAGCCATTCGCGTCGGCCGTGCAAAGCGCCACGGAAAGGTTTCCGGAGAACAAGGACATCCAGAGCCGAGGCGCGTTCCTCCAGACGCTTTTCGCGTAGTGTGGCCGCCCAGATCAGGAACGCAGCAGCCGCTCACGCACGAGACCATTGCAGCTTCCTGCCTCTCAATGTCAAGCTCCGAGTTTTACGTAGTGACTCAGTAGTGGGGCAACAACGTGGCGAATAAGAGTCTCACTTGCCGTTCCGTCTAATAGTACTTAGCAGTACTGTGCCGGTATTGATACAGATGCGTTCGGAGCCCCATCATGCCCCATCATGCCCGCACGGTCTGTGCTTACCTGGACTTCGTTCCGGCGAACTGACCAGGACGTTGAAGTGGTTTCCAGCTACTTCAACCAATCCTCTAACGCCGAACAAGACCATGTTGAAGTTCATTGCAGGCGTCCGCCAGCGTGGATGCCGCAGCCCTCGACGGACATAAAATACACCGGGTTTATTAGGGTTCGAGCTGCAGACACCCTCGTGGCCCTCTTCGCCTCGACTCCGAGCCAGCGCCAACCCCTTCCTCGTGCCGCAGGGGCTTGCTTCACTGGTACGTGCCGTAGCTGGCGGGCGCCTGCCAGAGGCCGTACTCGGGGTGGTTGTGTCGCTTGTGGATGTTTTCCAGCTCGGCGATGCTGAGGACGCTCGAGCCGAGGCCGAGCAGGCAGCCGAGGCCGAAGGGCACCATGCACGTCTCGAACGAGAAGAGCACCGAGAAGGGGTCCATGAACTGGAGGGTCGACGCGGCGAAAAAGCCCGAGACGGCCAGCAAGTTGAGGCCTGGAGGGAACCCAACGACGAGCGAGCGTTAGTCGTAACGCCAACATGACAAGACACGAGGCGACACGCTGGACGCACCCGTCACCCAGGTCTCGAGCGTCGTGAGACGGCAAGAAATCCACTGGTGGATCACCTCCACGTGCGTCAGGTAGGCGCTCGTGAGCAGCAGGAAGGAGCCGGCGAAGAACGGCAGCCAGTAGCCGACAATGAGGCTCAGGTTGTCGCGCTGGATGTCAATCACGCCAAAGTTCTTCTGATCGGCGCGCAGCATGATGAACGCGCGCGCAAACACGTAGAGCGACGAGCCGAGGATGCCGAGCACGGCCGCCCAGAAGTCGATGCGCGTGGGGAAGAAGCCGAAGAAGCGCCGCTCGAGCACAGGCTCCGTGCCGTGGAAGTACTCGTCCAGCCAGATCTCGAGGTTGTGGCACGAGTTGATGACCTCGAAATAGCTCACGACGTGCCACACCAAGTAGCAGACGGCGGCGGCAAACAGCGGCACGTCAACAAGCGCATGGACGTTGGCCACGGCCGCCGAGTCGCTCGACGCGCCGTGGACCATGGCCTCGCCGACGAAGCCGATCAGGAACAGCGTGTAGGCGAAGATGGCGAAGAGCGACCCCCAGAAGCTGAACGAGAAGAGCTTCCAGCACTTGCCGTGCCACGCGCGGTACAGCGTCGTCATCATCTTGCGGTGCGCGCGCGAGGACCAGACGATGCGCTTCTGGTCCGACGTGTAGAAGTCCACGAGCGTGGGGGAGAACGCGTCGACGCCGTAGTAGACCGAGCTGGCCGTGTCCGAGGCGGGCACGATCAGCTCCTCGGACGCGAGTCGCGGGCGCGAGCAGTAGGACGACGTGGACGACGCCGTCGGGCTCGCGGCGCACGCGTGCTGCAGCAGCGGCATGTCCTTCTTGGCGACCATGGCGGCGACCTGGCTCGTGCTCAGCCTGCTCCTCTGCGTCGTCCTGGCGAGTGGGTGAGTGGGCGTTTGCCTTCCTTCTGCTGGGTTTCCTTTCCCCCTCCAAGTTTCGGCCGTTTCCGCTGCTTGCTTGGACTGCGATCTAAAATTACGCGCGAGCTCCTCGTCAGACAAAAGGGAAATAAGAGCAACGAGAGATAAGAAGGAGGAGCGCGCGTGTGCTCACATGTGTTGTCGCGGAGGGCGGCGCTAGCCTTGGCGAGACAAGGGGAGCGACGTGACGGCGACCGATCTTTCTCCAAAGTGAGGCACGCGAGTGAAAGAGGGCTCGAAGAGGCAGGGGGCGCCATCCATTCCATCTCACGCACACTACTGTATACTGTACCTGGTAGTGTACTTGCTGTACGACGAAAGCCAGCAAACCAGCCATGGAGCATACTAAACCACAAGATCGCCACCACTATAATGGACGCAAGTAAGAAAGGCGTCGAGGAAGAATGGCAAGATCTTGCGACCCGCATTGCCAAAAGGCGCGCAGTACAGTACGAGCCAGTACCACTGTACGGCGGCCTGATTTTCGGTCGGCGCGTAAAAATGTATATTGTCATGTATACTTATCACGCGGATATATGAGCTTTGGGCCATGGTTATCCGTTTATCCTCCCTTCAACCTTCAGCAAGAGCGCGCGATAGTCAAAGACAGCAGTGCAGGACGCATGCGCAATGGCGTAAACGCAAATGGAGAGCGAATGGGGTATGTGGCGACACTGCTAGTAACAATCAAGCAGTTGCCATGAGCTCTCTCTCTCTCCCGCAGTCGGAGGCGCGGTGGTGTTGTGCTTTTCGGCTCGATGGGCAGTCTCTGTCCTCTGTGGAGTACTATACATGAATATACACAATGTATACACTCTCGAAGGGTTCCGCTGAAGTTTCCAGGAACAAAAGCACTCTTTTTTACCCATCTTTTGTTCTTTTTCGAACATCTATGCCCACCTAGGGAGTGATGGTCAATCATGCGCGATGCACTCACTCCATTTGAGCGCGCAAAAATGAAATGGCTCTTATTTTGAGCTCCTAATGCGCGATGTTGCAGTGCCAAGTTGGCACCAGTGCTGCCCCACAGCGTCCAGGATCCGCACTATGCGCACGAGTCCTGCGCGAGCACGCATCTTACATGCAGGAATTGAGGCGGGTGCAAGTGGCGCGAAAGTTTATGATAACCCATGCACAGCGATACTGATCAGGTCGGCCGGGCCGCAACTCCCTCAGCGCGCAGCGATCGGCCACGCACATATGGCGCAGCATATGCTCCTTGACAGACCACGTGCTGGCGTCCGTGAGCCGTCCATGATACTCTGTATGCACGCGCTGGATCCTCGGCAGCTCGCTGAGCGCCGGATGAATTGAAGTGGTGGAGGACAAACACGACATAGCAATCTAGGCATGCTGACACATGAAACCCTAACTACAGGTTTTCATTTTTCATGTTGTAGTAAATTTAGTCAGCACTCAAAACCTATTCTTCATGCTCCTAAACGATCAAAATCACGCCTAGTTAGGCTCCTAGGGTCACAATCTCGTTGAGAAAAGCGACCAAACGGAATGCTTCGCCAGCCGGACCAGGAGGGCAAAGCCCATGAGCTCTACGCCTTCGGACAGGTACTGCGAGGCGCAATCGGCCGCTGTATGCGCCGCAGCACAGGCAGAAGAAGCGCCGGCTGCGTGTTGCTGCTGCAGTTGCTAACCACGTCAACGCTGGCCGCGTGGCCGGCCGTCAGAACGCGTACGGAGAGCTCGGGCTGGGCGACGCGGTCGGCCGAGCGACGCCGGCGGGCGTGGCCTTCTTCGACGGCAAGCGCGTGGTGGACGTGACCTGCGGGAACGAGCAGACCTCTGTTCTGTGCGGTACGTGTGTGTGTCAGTGTCTGTGTGTGTCTGTGTGCTGAACATCACGCGGTGGCGAAGCGTATCGGTCGACCGCAGCGATAGAGTGGGCCTGACCGCCTGCCTGGCTGTGTATGTCACGGCAGCAAGCGGCGAGGTCTACACGGTGGGATACAACGACAGGTGCGCGCGGCCAGCCCCGCCCCTCGGTACTACCCGCCACGACTATCGACTAAGCGCGTTCCCCCTCGGATCCGAAGCGGCCAGTGCGCGGTGGGGTCGACCGAGCGCGTCCCGTACTTCCGGCTGTCGCGCGCGCTCGCCGGCAAGAAGGTCGTGCGCGTCTTCTCCGGGAACGGGTGCGAGCACCTCGGCGCCCTGACCGGTGCGTGCGTCTGCCACGTCGTCGATCCTTGTTGGCTCCTGTCGTCACGTGTGTTGACCACGGCAACCACCCCTCCTCAACTGCCAGCGTCCGGGGAGCTCTACACGGTCGGGCTGAACCTGCGCGGGCAGCTCGGCCTCGGCTCGACCGAGACGGTGCTAGCGCCGGCGCTGGTGCGGGAGCTGGCGGGCGTGCGCGTCGCCGAGGTCGCGTGCAGCTACTTCCACACCGTCATGGCCACAGCGACGGGCGAGCTGTTCGCGTGCGGCCGCAACGACTTTGGGCAGCTCGGCACGGGCGACACGGCGGACAGCTTCGTGCCTCGGCCCGTGGGCTTCTTCTCGCGAAGCCTCGGCGCGCGATCCGTGCTTGCCGTCGCGTGTGGCCAGCACCACACGGTGGTGTCGTTGAGCGGCGGGGGCGTCGTGGCGTTCGGGAAGAACGACCACGGACAGCTCGGCCTGGGACACATGTCCGAGCCGGTGGCCGAGCCCGTGCTGCTGGCTCCGCCGCTCGACTCGGCAGTCGCCCCGCAGTTGTCGTGCGGCTACCACCACACGGCGGTCACTACGGAGGGCGGAGAGGTGTACACCTTCGGTCGGAACGACTATGGGCAGCTCGGACTAGGCCACAAGACGCACATGCCGCGCCCTACGGTATGAGGAAGTCTGGTGGCGCGTTGGAGCGCAGCGGGGGGCGACTGACGCGCGTGTCGCTCGCTGCTGAACTTTCGCCAGTTCGTGGACAGACTCGCGCGCAAACGCATCGTGCAGGTGGCCTGCGGGTGCTACCACACGCTCGCGCTGTCGGACGACGGCAAAGTGTACCCTTTTGGGCGCAACAACCACGGGCAGCTCGGCCTGGAGACGTCGGTCGACTGCCTCAGCCCGCAGATCATCTCGTCCCTGCTCGGCAAGTTTGTAACCAAGGTGCGTGCGCTCGTTGCGTGCTCGATGGATGGGAGCACGAGGCCGATCCCAAGCGAAAACACGCTGTGTACCAGGTCGCCGCGGGGTTTTACCACTCGGTATGCATGGTGCGGCCGCCGGGCGAGTCGGACGAGATAGCAGTGCCCACGGGCGGCACGCTGAGCCTGGACTTGCGCACGATGCTCAACAACGCGAGCTGCAGCGACGTCACCTTCTTGGTCGAGGACCGCGCGCTGTACGCACACCGGTGCATCCTGATGGCGCGGTGCGAGCCGCTCGAGAAGATGCTAGGGGGCCAGATGCGCGAGGGCTCGCAGTCGGAGATCACCATTCCAGAGTACTCGGTGCGTCGTTTTGTGGGGCGTCATCCCGTGCACTATCGGACTGGACGGCGGGTCTCATTTGGTTGCCGCGTGCGGTGCCCAGAGCGACGTGTTTGCCGCGCTACTCGAGTTTTTGTACACGGATGAAGTGCGCGCGCTCGACTCGTCCGATGTGAATGCTGGTGGCGTGCCGAGGGCTTTGTACTCGCCATTGTATCGCTCAGAGGAACTGATGATCCCTGTGGCCGTGGTGTTGATGCAGAATTTGTGCTGGAGCTGCACGCCGTGGCTGATCAGTACCTCGTCGACAAGCTGCGAACGTAAGTGACATTCTTCTTGGTCAGCGATCGCGTCCTCTTCACGGATCTCACTGATGACGCGTCGATTATCGTGGTTGGCTGCTGTCGCTGTGCCCCAACAGTCAGTGCGAGAATGTCATCCTGCGCATCCTGTCGGTGCAAAACGTTGCCCTTATCCTGCAGGTGACGAGACCACCCACCTCTCCCTCCGCCTACCTCCTGGCTGTCGCCTCACTTGTACGTGGTGTGCTCTGCCTCGCCCAGACGGCCCACTTTCGCGACGCGTACGCGCTCAAGAAGCGCTGCCTGTCGTTCATGCTGGACAATTTCGGCAAGGTCATCGCTACCGAGGTAAGCTCATGGCTTACTTACCAAACGAACGGTTGAAACAGCAGCGGCTAATGAACGCTTGGTCTCCAGGAGTTTGTGGCGATGCCGCAGTCGCTTCTTCAGGAGGTGCTGCGCTTGGCGTCGACCCAAGGGGCGGCGATCCCGAACCAAAGCTCCGCTTGATGTTAAAGACAAAGAGAGCAGTCTCCATCTTTGTGGCACACATCATTGAGTGTGGTGTACCTGTATTTGTCATGCGGGACCTACGTCCTTGCTCGCCATCCGCAACGCCACTTTCTTGTGAGTGGTCAGCGCAACTCGGACAGCATCGCGACCGGGGTCTCTAAGTAGGTCTTCCACTGGTTCGAAAAGCGCGCCATCGTGGCTCCATCGATCACCCGGTGGTCCCCACTCCATGAAACGTTCATGAGCTTCACGGCCTTGACGTTGCCATCACTATCAAACCGCGGGAGCGTCTGGATTTTGCCGATAGCGCCGATGGCAACTTGCGGGATCATGATCACGGGACCCATGTACGTGCCGCCGATGCTCCCAATGTTGGAGATTCTGCATCACGGTACATCAACGTCAGTCTCGATCCTCCGTACTCTCAAGCGCACGTGACGACATGTGCGTACGAGAAGGTGCCGCCCTTCAAGTCGTTTGGGGAGAGTTTCCCTGCCGTCGCGAGCTCCTGAAGCCGATTAAGATCCTCTGCAATATCGAGGATGCTCTTGGTCTAAAAGACGCCATCAACCCCGTCAGGGTGCTGTTGGTCCTCATGCCCTACAGCGCGGCATGCTCCACGTACCTCCACGTTCTTGACATTTGGCACAATCAACCCCGCGGGAGTGTCCATAGCAACCGAAATGTTGTGCGCGGCGAGCATAGTGATCGCCGTCTCGTCCTCGCTGACAGTCGCATTTAGCGTCGGGTAGTCCTTCAGCGCCAACGAAGCAGCCTAACGTACAATCACCCAATAATGTTTGTCAGCAATCACCCGACTCTACGGGACTGCAGCATTCACCGACCGACCTTGATGATGAACGGCATGAACGAAAGCTTGATTCCTTTCCCTTCGGCAAGCGGCTTGAGTTGCTGGCGTAGCTGAAAGAGCTGGTCCATTTCTACCTGATACATCCACACAGAAGAAATCAGCTTGAGCTCAACATGCACACGGCAGGCAGGGATATCGACAAGCAAAGTTATGTACTTCGTCAGCATATCCAAAATGCGGGATCCGAAGCGCAGCGTTCATGGACTTGGCCATCATCTTCTGGACGGCTGTGACAGCACAACAACCCAATATCATGTCATGTCAGCACAGATTGCGCGAAATACTCTTGCTGGCAACCACAAACTTACGCGTCAGCGGGATTGTCTTGTCCTCGGAGAGATACGCTCCTGTCAGCAGATCTTTGTCGCCCGTCGAAGGAGCCCCAGGCTCCGCGATGTGCTCAGGAGCCGGCGGGGAAGAAGCCAGAACGCGAATGTACTCGAGCAAATCCTGCTTCAGCAGTCGATTCTGCGGACCAGTCGGGGTGACGTCGTGCAGGTCGATGTTGTGCTCTCTCGCGAGGCGCCGCACCGACGGGGACGTCAAGAGCTGCCATTCACACTCCGTTAGCGTACGTCACCACCTGTATTGGACTTGAAGAACGTATAAGGCAGCTGGCATGAGATAAATGCGCACCTTCTCGTCGTTTGATGCACCAACTCGACGCGCAGGCTGGAGCGCAGGCGACGGGTCCACGCGGACAGGTGGAGGCGCAGCAGCGACAACAGGAGTGGGCGCCTTCTCCTTTACGGGAGCTGCTGGCTTCACTGGCGCGCCTACCGGAACAGGGGCTTTGCGCGACGGCGCGCCACTCGGCTTGTGGGTCGCCCCGTGAGCCGCCGCGGCAGTCGCCTCGTCCACTTCGATGTCGATGAGGGTGGAGCCCACTTTGGCCATCTCGCCGACCTGGTAGTGCACCTTCTTGACGACGCCGTCGTACCGACTCGTGATCTCCACCGTCGCCTGCCTCGCCATGAGAGCCACAACGGTCAACCCTCGGGATGAAATGCGGCGTGCGCCGTCCAACAACAGACCCGCCCTCTCCGCACCTTGTCGCTCTGAACCTCGCACACGTTCTGGAACTGCTTGATCGGGTCGCCGTCCTTGACGAACCACTGCAGCACCTCGACCTCGGCGATGCCCTCGCCAATGTCCGCCAGCTTGAACGGGATCTCCGGGAACGCAGCGGCTGCGCTCGCGCGGAACAGACGCCGGCCGCTGGCCGCCATCACGGCCGCGCGAGGGCGCCCGACCGCCGCACGTACCAGCATTGCCATCGAGGAAGGATCAAGGCGCGTTGAGCGACAAGACTGGTCCTCACTATGTATGGGCTGTGCGAGAAAGGACGTTCGTCTGCAAGTGACCGACTGGCCATGGCGTTGGCTGCTGCATCTTGTTGAAGGATCGATGCGAGTTCAGCAATAAAACCTTGTTGACGTACATGAAAAACCTCACAACGAAGTGTCAAGGTTTAATACGAGGCTGTCTGATTCCAGCCTCGATGACTATCACTCTCGTCACGGTACTGCTCGTGACCCGCGCTTGTCAACACGACTTGAGCGCCGAGCGGAGCCATCAAACGGTGGTGTATCAGACTACAGCAGCGCAGCACAAGCACACTGCTTGAAGGAGGAGCTTCTTGGACGCCCAGTGGAGCCATCAAACGGTGGTGTACCGCGTTGCAGCCCACGCAGGAAGGGAGGACGCCCCGCTCCCCGGCTTAGCTCCTTCATTCCTCGATTTTCCTCGCCAGAAGCACCGCCGTCACCGCCGACCATGACGCCACGTCGAGCCGCCGAGCGCGTGGACGCCGCCGCGCCGCTGTACCTGGGCCTCGACTGCTCGACGCAGAGCATGTCGGGAGTCGTCGTCGATGCGCAGGGACTCGTCGTGTGCGAGAGCTCGCTCCGCTTCGACGAGACCTTTCCCCTGTACGGCACGGACAACGGCGTGCTGCGCGTGGCCGGCAAGGACAGCGAGGTCGTGATCCCGTCCATGATGTTCGTCGAGGCGCTGGACGCGGTGCTGAAGGACCTCCGCGCGCGCGTCGACCTCGGCAAGGTGCGCGCCGTCAGCGGGAGCGCACAGCAGCACGCATCCGTGTATTGGCGCAAGGGGTTCACATTCGGCGAGGCTCTGGCTGCTGCTGGACCGGACGTGCCGATCGCCCAAGCCATGAAGAAGCAGCCCGTCGCTCCGTTCTACCTCGAGAATGGACCCAGCTGGATGGACAGCTCGACGACCAAGTTCTGCGACAAGCTAGAGCGCGCCGTGGGAGGAGCGGAACGAGTCGCCCAGATCAGCGGCTCGCGCGCGTACGAGCGCTTCACTGGCAACCAGATCGCCAAGCGTATCCACGACGATCCACTTTTTCTGGACAACGTCGGGCGGATTGCCCTCGTGTCGTCGATGCTGACTTCGCTGCTGCGCGGGGAGTTCACGCCCATCGACGAGAGCGACGGATCCGGCATGAACCTGCTCGACGTCCGCGAGCGCAAATGGTCCCCTGAGCTTTTGCGTGCAACCGCCAGCTTCAGCAACGCGCCGAACGCTGAGGCCGCACTGCAGGCGGCGCTTGGCGAAGAGATCTGCCGCTCGTACGACTCTCTTGGGCCGATCCACCAGTACTTCCAGCAAGCCTATGGCTTCGCGGCGGACTGCCAAGTGATCCCGTTCTCGGGCGACAACCCATGCACGCTGGCGGGCATTGGTCTCTCGCAGGCAGGAGATGTCGGCATCTCTCTTGGAACGTCGAGCACATTGATGGCGGTCGTGCCGACTGCGGAAGCGCGATTTTCTGGCGAGGAAGGACACTTCTTCCGGAACCCTGTCGACCCCGACTCTGTGATGGTACGCATGCGCCTTGACCGAAAGTATCAGACGCTCCACTCACCAATTGACTACTCCGTATTGTAACAGGCGATGATCTGTTTCAAGAACGGCTCTCTTACGCGCGAGGAAGTGCGGGATCGACGCGCAGACAAGTCGTGGGCCGTGTTCGACGAGCTGCTGGCGAAGACGGAGCCCGGAAACGACGGCGTCACCGGGTTCTACTTCCTCGACCCCGAGATCACACCTTCGACCATCAAGGCGGGCGTTGTGGGGTTTGACGCCAACGATGAGCGCACTGACCTTGCGCTGTCCCCGCCGGGGGCCGAGGTCCGTGCGGTGGTCGAGAGCCAATTTTTGTCGATGCGTCTGCATGCGGAGCGGCTGGGCGTGAAGACGCCGAAGCGGCTGATTGTCGTTGGCGGTGCGTCCGCCAACAAGAGCCTCCTCCAAGTCCTCGCCAACGTTTTCGACGCGCCGGTGTACCGTCTTGAGAGCGTCTCCAACTCGGCCGCTCTCGGCGGCGCTTTCCGCGCGAAGCACGGCGCAGCGAGCGCCGGAAGCAACGGCGTTGTCCCGTTTAACGTCAACGAGAGCCTGGACTTTGCACTCAGCGCGACCCCGGATGCCGACACGTACGCGACCTACTCGAAGCTGCTTCCTCGATTTGAGAGCCTCGAGGAGCAAGCTGTTCGCGCTCTCAGCTGATCCAGCTCCGACAGCACTGCGAGCCCAACGCGTCGCGATTCGTGTCGTGTAGATGGATACATGCGTGTAGTCTTTGAATGGCCATGTTCATGCCCAGTGCGTCATTCCGACGCATCGGCACGAGCTTCAACCACTACAGTTTGATGGTGGACAGTTGAAGTCGACCACGTCCGAGCTGGAGCTTCAACCATTGCCATTCGAAGCTCCACCATCGATTCTGAATCCCCATCTGAGTCTGATCTGAAACGGCTAGGGTTGATCAACGAGTAAAAAACCTCAGGCGGATGAATGCCATGCGCTGTTGCTGTTGAAGAACCGGGACCAGTCGGCGTCTAATCATTCGCCTCGTCGGTGGCTGGCAACACCAAGATCCCTCGTCGACAGCCGCCGCCACCTCACTGTCAGTTGAAGAAAGGACGCGATCATGGCGATGGCGGCGATGATCCCGCGGCTTCGAGGCGCGCGCTCGGCTACGATGACGCGTCTGCGGTGGCTCCGAGTGTCCGCGGGCGGCGGGCGGCGGCTCGCGCATGCTCAGGCGGTGAGCGAGGCGCCCGAGGCGGCAGCAAGCGCGCAGATGAACATGTTCACAGCCATCAACGACGCCATGCGTGTGGCCATGGAGACGGACCCGTCCGCCGTCGTGTTCGGGGAGGACGTCGCGTTCGGCGGCGTCTTCCGCTGCTCCGTGGATCTCAAGGAGCAGTTCGGGCCGAACCGGGTGTTCAACTCGCCCCTTTGTGAACAGGTACATCATTTGGAGCTCGAGAGTGCTCATACTGAGCTATCGCCGTCGGAATCGAGCATGACACGGGAATGAATGTCAGGGCATTGCAGGGTTCGCCATTGGATACGCGTCGACAGGGCGCACGGCCATCGCGGAGATCCAGTTCGCCGACTACATCTTCCCCGCGTTTGATCAGGTACTGCGGCGACTACTTCGGCCTGCGGTTAGTATGGAAAGAGTCCCTGACCGCTCGTGGATGGCGTGCAGATCGTCAACGAAGCCGCCAAGTTCCGCTACCGCTCGGGCGGAGAGTTCAACTGCGGCAAGCTGACGTTTCGAGCGCCCTATGGGGCGGTGGGCCACGGTGGTCTGTACCACTCGCAGTCGCCAGAAGCGTATTTCGCCCACACGCCCGGCCTGAAGGTGAGTTTTGCATCGTGGCAGTAGCCATTGTATGCGTTGTTGACTCACAAGCCGTGGCTCCTCCGTGACGTCAAGGTCGTGATTCCTCGGGATCCTGTGACCGCAAAGGGGCTTCTGCTAGCCTCCATCCGCGATCCGAACCCAGTGGTCTTCCTCGAGCCCAAGGCGCTGTATCGCGCCTCCGTGGCAGACGTGCCGGTTGGTGAATACGTGCAGAAGCTGAGCGAGGCCGACATTGTGAAGCGCGGGAGCGACGTCACAGTCGTTGGCTGGGGTGCGCAGATGCGCGTGCTGGAAGAGGTAAGTGGGGTCAACGCGACGAAGACGCATTCGATGCTGACGGGTATTCCTTTTCCTTTCCTGTCACCCCTGAGTATGCAGGCCTGCGCGTATGCAGAGGATCTTGGGATCAGCTGCGAGCTTATCGATCTCCAGACGATTTACCCTTGGGATGCCGACACGATCGAGCACTCGGTCCGCAAGACTGGACGACTCATCATCAGCCACGAGGCCCCAGTACGTGTCTTGTCTCGATATCCACGTCGCTTCCCGTGTCTTACCGGTGATCGCGTCTCTCGCCTCAGAAAACGGGAGGATTTGCTGCCGAGATTGCATCGGCAATCCAGGAGCGGTGCTTTCTCAGCCTCGAAGCGCCTATTCAGCGAGTGTGCGGCTACGACACGCCGTTTCCCCTCGCATACGAGAAGGTAGCCCATGTTGATTGCTTGGCTCTCTCGGTGATTATGCTCGAAAACTCACTGCCCGCTCTTCATGTGGCCTCTCGACAGTATTACATCCCGGACGCACTCAAGAACTTCGAAGCCATCAAAAAAGTTGTCGATTACTGACGAACACCATTTGACCGTCTCACGAAGCTCCCAGAACTCGCGCGTCAATAGAGATGCCTTGTGCTGGAAATGGAGCAACCCGTGGACGGTGTGTGTGCATTCCCTGCATCCTATGCGATGGTCGCGAATCATATCACAGCTTCTTGCCGTCGGGGTCGACCTGCAAAAGGCTTTCGTAGTACTGGCAGAACAGTTGCGTCTGGCTGAACTCTTCCAGGTAGTCCTCGTACGCGCTCTTGCGGACTTCCTTGGCGACTTCTTCCTGTAGCCGATCGTAGAAGCTCTTCCCCTCTGTCGGCATACCACGCATGTACGTTACAACGCTTGCATATCACATCAGCTCTTGCACTGAATTGTCGAACCTGAAAGGGATGCAACCAGGTCTTGAGACGAGATATCAAATCCGAGGTCGCGCAGGAAAATCTCCGACTCCTGCAAAGTCAGCGTGACGATCTTGTCCTCGTCATCTGCGCGGGGATAGGACATCCCATCAGGCGCGTTTACCCCAACTCATGAACCTCCGACTGCCTGGACGTACCTGACATCTCGTACCAGGGCTTTCCCGTTGTCCGCAGCGAGCCGAACCTGTCTTTGGCAGTGCGGAGCAAGTTGCACAGCTCGACGCCGTTCGGGATGGACGCATAGCTTAAGCACCGCGACTCGGTGGACGTTATGATGCGGTCGTCTTCAATGTCGTAGAAACACACGTCTGGCCACTCGTCCGTGTCTTCGATCACATGGCACCCGGCCAGGAATGGGACGGGTGAGTGCAGGAAGTCGAGCAGCCCCGACGGAAGCAGCGGGATGTACGTCGACTAGCATCGAGGATGGAGACATGGTGATCGTCAGTTGCTCGCTTTGTAATCGGCGACAGCACGCGCCAAGCAAAACCCGCCCACCTGCCACTGGAACGGCGCGATGAGCAGCAGCAGTGCTGCACACACAGCCGTGACTTTGGCGGGGCTGTCGCCCATGATGACGACCTGCCTCTCGAGCAGCAGGTGCGCAATGACCTTGACCACGCTCTCGGCGGACAGGAAGCGGAGCACGACGCCGCATGCCCAGCGCTCCGAGTGGCGTTTTGGTAGCTACGCCACGGTTCATCACGAGTCGAGTCAGTTGGCGGCACTGACACATGCTATGAGTGTTGCGTTGAACGACAAACCTGGTAGTTCAGATGGAAGTTCGGGAAGCGCGCGGTCGACCAGTGGCCTGGATCGTTGATCTTGAGCCGACGCGCGCAGTGGAGGACCTGCAAAAGCCGAGTGATCCTTCAAGTGAGTGGCATGCAGCAACTTGTAAAGTACGCACGCACATACATCAATGGACGTGGATGCGAGGTGGGGGTTGCGGATGCTCTTGACGGCAGGCGCGGCCTTCTTCGGAGAAGACGCTGCAAGAGCTGGGCGGCGAAAGCGCAGCCTCATGGGCCGCTCCCCGTGCTCTATCATCTCCATCGTGGACTCGAAGCTCATGGACGCTGCAACATCAGAGAGCGTCAACCAGTCGCTGGCCAGCGCCGCAGGTACAGTATATCAATACCACCACATCGAACCTGTGGAGAGCCCGTCGATGGCTTCCAGCACGTCGCCGACTTGGACTCCGCGATACTCCTCGGGTAGATGGTCAGGACAGCGCTTGACCATCGGCTTGTCGACGATCCACGCGCTCGTGACGGTGTACGAGTCAATGTCGTCGGTGCTGTGGCTTCGGCGCAAGTGACGAGGGGTCAGCTTGTTCACAGCGTCGCGCTTGGGCTTGATGGCCTCGTTCCGAGCTGCACTCGTTGACAGCGTGCCGTCCTCGCTCAGCTGCGCGTGGTGGTCCACGGGTGACACGTGCAGGGGCGACGCAATCGACGTAAATCCGCTTGCGAAGCTGTCGGTGCTGGCACTGACGCGTTGCTGATGCTTCTGCGTGTTTTCCTGGTGCAATATCGAGAAGTCGACGCCAAGATCGACCTTGGGTCGCAAGATGACCTCGTACTCGTTATCTCCGGAGCTGCTGCCGGTGGCCAAACCAGGGGAGGTGGAGCTCGTGCTCTCGCCTCTCATAGACGCAGGCGTCACCGCAAACTTCCCCTCACTGAGCTCGTTCTCGATGAGCATCCGCAGGACCTACCGATATGGACGACAGGCACACAATGATTGATGGCCGTTAGATTCCCATCAGGTGAGTCTAAAAGCTCTATCTGAGATGGTTGTTCACGTACCGAAAAGTGGAGACGATAGAACGGGAACTTGCTCGTGAAGCAGAAGCACACCGGCGCCATGACAACGTTCGACCTGGACGCAGCAGCATCGTCTCGATCGCCACCTCCAGAGTTCCTCTTCGAGTGGCGCCGTCTGCGTGGCGACTCGGCTCTTGGCGAGTTCTCTTCCGAAATCCGCTTGCGGACTGGGAAGCTCGCGCGTTTACCCACGCCGCCGAGAGGACTTGCCGTCTTCTCCGGAGATGTCGGCGACGTCTGATGCTCGGTTGGGCACCTAGTGTCCAGGATTGAGTCCTCGAGGTCCGACGGAGGTACTTGCTTCATTACGGCAGCGCAGAACCCGTACAGCACCTCGCCCTTGGCTCCCGTCAGCCGGAACGTGTACCCGCTAGTCCGAAACGGCTACGATACCACCACCCGAGCAGCGTCAGAAGCGTCTCCCACCACCAAACAGCCGCATGTCAGCCGCGCTAACCTCGAGAATGTGTTTCTGGAGCTGGTCAGCGTCGGTGGACCACCGCGAGATGACGGCGCCGCTGAGCCCCGCCGCCTGTTCGGGCGAGCACTCGATGAGCGGCACGCCCAGCGGGAAGCAAAAGTCTACGGCCGACGCGTCCGGTGCACCAGATACCCTCTGTGCCACACGACAAGTCAGCGAGACGGACGGGCCGCAACCACAACGCAGCGGAGTACCTGTGGGTACTCGTACAGGATGCGCGGCTTGCATACGCGCGCGGCCTCGCCTGAGTCGCCAAGACTGTGTGCCACCTCGTCCCCGGCGGCTCCGACCACAAAGAAGTGCTCGAACACGTGCTCCTTCTTCAGGGTCATGGAGAACATGATGGACCGCGCAACGTTGTGGAAGCGCCCGGACTGCGCCTTGGCGTGCCACAAGTCGCGCGTGCTGGGCTTGGCGTACAGGATGCGGTACATGAGGCTCTGCTGCGAGGACGACGTGGGCGACGACGGCGCGGTGGGAGAGCCTGGGGCCGGCAGCGTCGCGTACACGGCGCCGCCTCGGCGTTTGGACGACGACACGCGGCGCGTCTCGAGGGCCGAGCCGGTGGTGGACGACCGGTTGGGGCGCACGAACACGTAGTTGCCGTTGCCCCGGCTGCTGCTGCCGTTGCGGGCGTGGAAGAGCATCGACTGGCGGTCGCGCATCTCCAGCGCGTTGCCCGCCAATGCGGCCGCCTCCAAAGCCGCGGAGGCTGCCGCTGTGGAGGCGGTCGCCATCGGGAATTGGTCGCTGCCCGAGCCGCCGCTGTCGTGGTCGAGGTCGCTGGCGTCGCTCGAGTCGTCGTCAAAGTCGAACGACGACAGCGTCGGGCTCAGGATGTTGCCCAAGTGGTCCACGCCGCTACGTTCGTTCGTTCGGCACTCAGCGAGCAAGTAAGTTCCATGTCCGGCTGCTTCCACCGCCGCCGCGCTCACCTTTTCGCCAATGACGGCGGCCGCGCAGGCGGGCGGTCGTCCGCAGAGTCCGCCGCCGCCGCGCTAGCCACGGGCATGCGGCGGTCCGCGAGCACGACGAGGTCCAGCAGGTCGCGCGCGATCTTGCGCCGCCGCTGGCGCTCCACCGCGTACTTTTCCTTCCAGCGGCGCGCCTCGTACTGCGCCAGTGCCAGCGCGTTCTTTGCGGCACACAAGCGCGGCGGCCGCGGCCGTTAGCGGGGCAGGGACGCAGACGCCAGCGGCCCACGGGGCCGGCCATAGGCTACATACAGTACCTCCATCTCCTCGCACTTGCCGCGCCAGTCGTCGGGCGCGTCCCGCGTCATGGTCGCCGTCTTAGCCGCGCTTCTCGGAGCTCTTCGCCGGATTACTTTTCCAGATCTGAGACCAACGTATCATCTCCGCCGTGCAAAAAGGGGACGGTTGGGTTACATGAGGTTACGATTACAATCGCTTACTCAAGCCAAGTCAGTTTTGGCGACTGCAAGTTGAAGTGGAGCATCTCTCCGCAGCCGTAGCGAGTTGAATCGCCAGCAGCCCCAACTTGCCAGCCAAATCCTTGGTATACATAAGACCAATGCTTGTCTGGATAGCGATGGGAGCTGGGGACGCGTGTTTATCAGCAGTGAGTGGTGTATTGTACTTCGAAGTAGCACGATCGCAGATTGCAGCCTCTTGGCGGTCGGATCCGCCGCCGCCGCCACCGCGGGAAACGCCTCAGGCGTATCGGACTACGCGGCGTCTATATATATATGCCCACAGTGAGCTTCGTCGTCATGGCCACGTTGCACTGACGGACAGCATAGATTAAGGGCCTGC
>JAADXZ010000045.1:0-60729 GCA_023338055.1 Phytopythium mirpurense
CAGATGTCCTGTCGTGTGCAACCAGCTGGGGGTTTATGGACCGCAGAGCGGTAGATTCATTATACTTTATCTTTTACCCATAGCGTAGGGTTGCCTCTCACGAGATCCCTGGAGATCTCACACAATCGAACACTTAACTGTTGTACTTCCTATCCGGTAGTTTTCGGGGGACAGCGAAGGCGGGAATTCGAGGATCGTCACCTCATGTAGTGTGTGATACACAATGATCTCCAGCTTAGAAAGGGTCATTTGTTTACCCCTCCTGGAGAGCGAACCTTCGCATTTGATTCGTTGAAAACGACCTTACCTAACTCCAGTACCTACTAAATTTAACACCACGGAAACGGGGTCGGGTGGCGGCTCGAGGCAATTGATCGCGATCGCAGAAGAACCGAGGGAGAAAGGAAGCTCACCGCACGCACCAACTTGCTGCCATGCGCCGCGCCGTTAACGCTGGCGCGCTCCTGCGCCTCTCGCGCCGCTCCGCCGCGCCCCTAGTGAGCTCTTCCCAGCCAAGCAGCTGCCTGTTGGCGAGCTTCCGCGCGCCGCCTCGCGCTTTGGCGCGCTTCTCCACTGCGGCCCCGTCGTCCAAGGCGGCGGACGAGGACTTTGTGCC
The DNA here is from genome assembly GCA_023338055.1 of Phytopythium mirpurense. Classification (NCBI taxonomy): domain Eukaryota; phylum Oomycota; class Peronosporomycetes; order Pythiales; family Pythiaceae; genus Phytopythium; species Phytopythium mirpurense. Next base: position 617 of record JAADXZ010000045.1, read on the forward strand.
GCTCCAGGCGCTCCCCGAAGCGGAGGAGGCGGACGACGACATCGGGCGCAAGCTCAAGCCGAAGGAGGTGGTGGAGCAGCTGAACAAATACATTGTCGGCCAGGCGGACGCCAAGCGTGCGGTCGCGATCGCGCTGCGCAACCGCTGGCGTCGACTCAAGATCCCGGACGACCTGCGCCCCGAGGTGAGTCCCAAGAACATCCTGATGATCGGGCCGACGGGCTGCGGCAAGACGGAGATCGCGCGGCGCCTGGCCAAGCTGTCGGAGGCGCCGTTTGTCAAGGTGGAGGCGACCAAGTTCACGGAGGTGGGCTTCCACGGACGCGACGTGGACCAGATCATCCGCGATCTGGTGGAGAACGCCATCAACATGGTCAAGAAGCACCGCAAGGAGCGCGTGCGCAGGGAGGTGCAGCACCTGGTGGAGAGCCGCATCCTGGACGCGCTGACGGGCGCCAACGTGACGGAGCGCTCGCGCTCGTCGTTCGAGCGGCTGCTGCGCGCCGGCGAGATGGAGGACCGCAGCATCACGGTGGACGTGCCCGTGGCGCGCAGCATGCCGACCCCCCCCTTCGCGGTCGTCACGCCCGATAAGGCGAGCGCGTCCATGGGCGACCTGTTCAGCAAGGCGTACGGCGAGAAGCGGGTCGAGCGCAAGACCATGACGGTGGCCGAGTCGCGCGCCGTGTTCGAGGAGATGGAGATGGAGAAGGCGATCGACATGACGGACGTGGTGCGCGAGGCCATCCACGAGACGGAGGAGAACGGCATCGTGTTCATCGACGAGATCGACAAGATCTGCTCGAACGGCGACTTCCGCCGCCAGGCCGACCCGAGCAGCGAGGGCGTGCAGCGCGACCTGCTGCCGCTGATCGAGGGTAGCGTCATCTCGACCAAGCACGGCAACGTCAACACGGACCACATCCTGTTCATCGGCTCGGGCGCGTTCCACTCGGCCAAGCCCTCGGACCTGCTCGCGGAGCTGCAGGGCCGCCTGCCCATCCGCGTCGAGCTCAAGGGGCTCACGGAGGCCGACCTGTACCGCATCCTGACGGAGCCCGTGACGAACCTCATCAAGCAGCAGGTCGAGCTCATCAAGACGGAGGACGTGCACCTCGAGTTCACGGACGAGGCGATCCGCGAGGTTGCGCGCGTGGCCGCCGAGATCAACCGCACGATCGAGAACATTGGCGCGCGCCGCCTGCACACAGTGCTCGAGAAGGTGGTCGAGGACATTAGCTTCGACAGCTCGGACATGGCGCCCGGCTCCACGGTCACCATCTCGAAGGAGTTCGTGCTCGAGCGCGTCGGCAACCTCATGAAGAAGACGGACCTGTCCAAGTTCATCTTGTAAGCTGTTGGCCGAGCATCTTCGCGACTCGCGGGCATGGGTTGCTTCGCCGTCGCCTCCTTGGGTCAGCTTTTCGCTAGAGCGCGCAGTCAAAGGCGTCGTCAATAGAAAACCAAGAGCGAGGCTTGCAACATCGAACGCGTCAGGACTCTCTGCATTGTGTCTCGTCACGGCGCCTACCAGATCTCGATCTCATCTTGGATCCGCTGCAGCTCCTGCGTCGGGATGACCACCGACGCGGCGCTGAAGGTGTTGGCGCGGTGCTCCTTGCTGATGGCCGAGTGCAGGTCGGCGATCTGCTGCAGCGCCAGGTCGTACTCCTCGTCGCTCTTCTTGAGCATCTCGTCGGCGGCGTCGGCTACTGACACGGCATCCGCCTCGGCTGCCGCGACGAAGGCGCTGCCGTCCGGAGGCGGGACGCTGTCGTCGTCGAGCGGGTACTCGACCAAGCCGCACCCTTCGAGCCACTCGGCGTCGTAGGAGGATCGGAGACCAAGCGGACACGCGGCCCAAGCCGGAAGCGCGCGCCACCCGGAAGCTGGAGGCGGCGAGTCCATCGTTTCCGCCACGGCCGCCTCGGCAGCCAGCAGCGGGTGCTCGTGGACGTCGCTGACGGACCGCAGGATGCTGATGAGCTGGTCGAGTACCGACCCGCCGGCCTGCTTCTTGCCGAGGCTCGCGCGCCGCTGGGCAGCGCGCAGTCGGTCCGCCACGTGCAGCATCTCGGCGCCACAGGCATAAATATCGTCCACCGCCGCGGGCGCCAGCTGCTCTCGCCACGCCTTGCTGGTCAAGAAGTGGATCCACTGCAGCGCCCGCCGGGCCTCGGCCTCGTCTGCGGGTCGGCTATCGCCCTTCTCGGTCACTTTGTCCGTCTCGGAGGGCGACGGGAGCGCTCGGAAGACCTTCTTGGCGACGCACGCCATCAGCCACGCGCTGGAGCGCTGCCACGTGGCCTGCAGCTCGAGCAGCACGCCCATAAAGTCCTCGACCGGCACTAGCTGCTCGCTCTGCTCGCCTCCTGCGCCGCCGCCGCGGCTGGGCTGGAACAGGAGCCCGCTGGGCGCCACGCGCTCGCCGTACTGCTCGCCGAACGCCAGCAGCGGCACAAAGACGTTGCGGACGCTCTCGGCGTCTAGCGGGGCGTCTGCTCCAGGGTCCGACATGCCAACGTCACCGCCACCGCCACCAGCACCGGAACCATCACCTTCGCCCTTGCTGGCGGGTACGGCGAGTGGCGGGCGCGCGAACAGCCAGGCCGCGGCCTGGTGGACGAGTCCTCGGATCTCCTCCTCCTGCCGGAGCCAGTAGTTGGCGCGCAGCCAGGCGCGCAGGTGCTGGGCGGCGAAGCGCAGCACCGGGAGCGACGGCAGCTGGTTGTGCGTCGACTCGTGGCGCAGGTCGACGATCCAGAGCGGGATGCCGATGCGCTGCGCCAGCGAGCTGACCGCCGCGGCGTACGCGCCCGTCTGCGCGCCGTCGACGAGCCCGTTGACGCAGCGCACCACCACCGACGCGTGCATCAGCGACAGTTCCATGTGCGAGCGCGAGCTGACGCCCACGGCGTGGTGGTGGTGCTCGGCCAGCGCCTCGTGCAGCCGCAGCTCGGCCAGCTGCGCCGTCGCGCTGATGGCCACGGGTAGCTGCGCGCGGCTGCGCCACGCCGCCACGCGCGAGATGCCGCGCTGCTGCGCGAACGGGTCCTCGCTGAAGAGCGCCGCGTGCACCTGCTGCCACTCGGCCCAGTCGCGCCACGGGACGGCCGCGCACGCGTCGCCCTTGCGCCCGGAGCTCATGCTGGCCGTGATAATTGGAATTCTGGTGGCGGTGGAGCGAGGTAATGGTCCGGTTCAATTGGTGCATTTGCTTCTGTGAGACTCAAAAGGGATGACAGTTAATGTGGGACAAGATGCAGTGTTTTCGTCTCAATTCAAAATCGTTGGAGCATGTTGGGATGATGGATGGTTGGTTGGTTACATGCAGGTAGCGGATGACGGGACACAAGGATCAAAATTGGTGACGGCGAGTGAGCAATGCGCATGCGCGTGCGTGAGGGCGGCGTGGGCCTTCAGGTTTCAGTGTAGACGGAGGAGGTGGCGGGCGACATTTGCTGGCAGCAGTAGCACTTGTCCCAGCCGTGGTGGCAGCGGCTGCAGCGGCTGCCGTCGCTGTCGACGCTCAGGTTGCTGTCGCGCGCGTTGGCCCGGTGGTGGCCGAAGCTGCGGCGACCCGCGTAGTCGGCGGTGGCGGGCAGCTCGGACGCGGCGAGCTCGTGGGCCGCCATGGCGGCGCCGACGCCCATGGGATAAATACTGTCCTGCTCGCTGTTGCAGTAGCAGTTGACCCACTTCTGGCGGCACAGGTGGCACCGGTCCGTGCCGACGTCGCTGCGCAACTGCGGGTGCTGCGCGCCCTCGAGCTGCTGCTCCGCCGCCAGCGCCGAGTAGACGAGGCTCTTCGTGCGCTGCCCCGCCGCCTTGATCTGCTGCTGCCGCCGCTCCTCCATGGCCTGGATGATGTCCATGGGCCGCTGCTTGGACGAGACGGTTGGCAGCAGCGCCTCCGTCTCGTCCATCTGGAGGAAGGACCGGAGCACGCAGTTCTCGATGTTGTCGCTCGCCTGGCGGCAGTCCTCGAAGCTGTGGCCGAGGATGCAGAGCAGGATGTGCCGCAGAAAGAGCCCGAGGCTGTCCATGCGCTCCTTGACGACCGCCGAGCGGCTCGAGCGCAGCAGGCGCCGGCGAGGGAACGGGTACTCGGCGATCTGCCGCAGGTACTCGTCGCAGAAGGCGCAGTGGCCCCACGAGACGAGCCCCATGAGCTCCTTGCGCAGCTGGAAAAAGTCCGAGTAGCGCCGCCGCACGACGCACTTGCCCCCCGAGATGCGGTTGCGCACGATCACCGTGTACATGGTGAACTTGTGGCGCTTGCCCGGTGAGCCGCCCGCGGCGCCGGCCTCGTCCGCGCCTACGGTGCTCTCAGCCTCCTTGCTGGCTGAAATGGTCACCGAGATGGTGTCTTCATTGATCATGACGGCCCCCACGAGGTGCTTACGTAGTAGGCGGCGAGCTGGGGACGCGGCGCACGTCGGACTCCGGACGGGTCTTCTTCCTTCCTCCACCCGCAATGGCCGACTGATAGACTGGCGAGGTGGGTAGCCACGCAAAGGTTGCGCGAAGGTACGGCTATGGCGCTCGACTCGGAACGGCCACATGACGCTCTTCTTTATTTGCCACTCGGCTAAGTGCGAAGGGCTCGATTTTTTCGTTTCGACGGGTAGTACCGGTACGAAAGTATCCAACTATTAGTACTGTAGATGCTGGTGGCTTTGTCTCTTCGACGCATCGACCAAAGAGAGGATGTACATACACTACAAGAGCAAGAGTGGCGGATGGGAATGGAAAGCTCCATGCCTTTGGGCTGTCAATAACATGGTCTACTTGTATTTTGCTGGTACTGTGCGCTGGTTGCCCCCATTTTCGTTAAATAACACCTCCGAGTGCGTCTGTCTGCGAGGGTTTCGTCTATCGCCTGCTTGCTTCCCTCGCTCCAGGCTAGTCTTGGCGCGCCACGACGGCCCCCGAGACGGAGCTTGCCAGCGGGAGGCCGCTGGTCGGCGACGTGGCGAGCGGAGACAAGGGCGAGGTGGCCGACACTAGACACGGCTGCGCCTGGTCCGCCTCCTTGTCCGCCATGCGCTGCAGCGTGAAGAGCAGCAGCGACTTTTCCTGGTGGAAGTCGCGGTTCGACTCGGTCTTGCCGAAGTCGCCCACGAACGCCAGCAGCTTGTCTCGGTTGCGCAGCAGCAGCTGCTCCACCTCGGGTGACTTGTTAGGATTCGCCACGAAGATCTTGAACACGTGGAAGGCGTCCATGCGCAGCGCCTGGCTCGGCTCGCGCAGCAGCAGCATCACCAGCTTGAGGTTGTTGCGCGACGCAACGTACCGCTGCATGACGCCAAAGTTGACCGGGTTAAGCAGCAGCTCGGCGAGAAGCTGCAGCGCCTGGCGCTTGGTCACGTAGTTCTCGGACGTCAGCAGCCCGTTCAGCAGCCCAAAGATGCGGTCGAACGACGCGTCGAGGCACGCGACCGTCACCGCCTTGTGCTCCATGAGCAGACGCGAGATGTTCATGAACGCGTCGGCCGAGATGTCGAAGTTGTTGTTCGTCATGACGACCGTGAACAAAAAGGCAAAGTCCGCCTCCATGTCCCTCAGAAAGTGCACCGCCAGCGTCTGGTGCTCGAAGCAGTCGCGCAGCATGGCCCCGCAGGCCAGCGCCGTGTCGTTGTTCTTGTAGCCCTCGACGAGCCAGTGCATGATCTCGGGCTTCTCGCCCACGTACTCGACGAAGCCGCGCAGGTTGTGCATCGTCATGGCGCGGAACACGTGGCCCACGTACTTGCGCGTCTCGAACGTGAGGAAGCCCATGACCTTGGGGTGCAGCACCTTCTCGAGCACGTGGTAGCGCAGCACCAGGTCCGCCATGCGGTCCATTTTCTTCTCGCGCTCGTCTGGTGCGCCGTCCCAGCACTGGAACACGGACCGGATCTTGGCCCACCTGCTCTCGAGGTCCTCGGGCACCGTGCGGTCGCACGGCTCGTCGTCGCTCGCCTCTTCCTCGTGCGGGTTCACAGGCGCGTCCTCGTCCGTGTCGTGCCCGTTCTCCACAGCGGCGTCCTGTTCGGGCGCCACACTGTCGTCCGACGGGATGCACAGCGCGTCAAAGGAAGCCTCGAGGCTGTCGTCCGGGATGAGCTCGTCCAGCAGCGCGTCCACCGAGCGCACGAGCTCCATCGACGGCTTCCTTCGCGCCCAGAAGAAGGCGTTCATCCTGTTCATCGCGCCGTGAGTGTGTGCGAGCGCTGCGCAAAGTGGTGCCCTCTCGATTCGGATGTGTCGGCACGGCAGCGCTTCGCGCGTCGGGTACTGGTAGGCAGGCAGGCGCTTCGGGTAGTAATATCCACGGTGCGGTAGGCGCGCGCGGGTGAGTAACACGGCGTCTGGTTGCACTTGAGGAAGACGAAGAAGAATCGATCGATCGAGCGATCGATCGATCGGTCGGTCAACCGCCAACCGCTTTCGCTCCTTCTCCGGCGTCGTCTTCTCCGCGCTCCAGACTCTTGGCAAGAGGCGGGCGGGGAGAGAAGGAAATCAGCCGGTCGCGGCCTCGACAGACTGTTGAACAGGTGCGTCTCACGAGCGATAAAAAAGACTGGCAGTCCGTCCGCCAGCCGGCGATCGCAGTGTCGGTCCGGAGCTCCGGCAGGCAGTCGGAGGGTCGCGCGGCTCACCAAGGAAGGAAGGTCTCTTGGCCCCAAAAGTCTAGTCTTGGGTGCGACGCACGGATGAATCGGGATGCGCAGAGAGGAGGAAGCCGCCAGGAGCCATGATGAAGCGCGCGCCGTGTTCTTTTCGGCTTCCTTTGCTGCGCACGGTGGCAGTCGCAGGTGTCGTCGACCCGTCCGGCCGACTTGGTGCGGAGGCTGCCGCCACCATTAAGCGAGCGGATTGGCCAAAAAGGGGCGCAAGAAGAGGGGAAGGGCAAGAAAACACTCGCGCCAGAACGGACCGGTTTTGCACTTGGATGTCAACAGATTTTGATTGGCTGGTGCACGCCAAAAAATGATCGCAACGGGATAAGATTGGATGAAAACGGAAGAGCGACTGACGACAGCAGACAAGGCAAACGCACTTTAATGCACAGAAAAAGGGTGTTATCCCACGATCGGGCCTCCCAGCCAGTCAGAGGCTCCAAATCAAAAACTCGCACTTAAAGACGCACTTAATGTACTCGACTTTAATCCCACCGGATCCAAGTTCACCAAAGTGATCGGATCCAAATGACCGGATCTAAATGACGTTGAAGATGGCTGGAGCTGCCGCCGCAAGGGTGCAGTGCGTACTCCGAGAGTAACTCTCCACCGTGGAGTCCACACCACACTCCGTTTATTGTGCATCACGCTGGACAATGCCGGAGCTACATCGAATACCACGTGGATTCATGCGATCTTGGTTGGTTGGCACGACACTGGATGGTGCAGTACTGCACCATCGCTGTGACGTGCGACCGGAGCCTTTCACGAACAGGCACGCAATCGCTGGCAATCAGGACGACCTGATTCATGAAATCATGGGGACGGGCGCCCTTGCGTAGCCTCATTTCGAGCCTCTCGTCGAGTCACTACGAAAAGCAATTTCGCAACGATCCTTACGACCGAAGACAATCGACACGACAGCATTCGAATATAAAAGGAACGGGTACTGTACGTAGTGCTGGATATGCAACCACGCCGCCGCAAGCGTCTAGCGTCACGCTAGTATGTAGCATGCATGCCCCCAAGAGAAGAGCTCGCTCTACACTGTGACCATGGCTCTGCGATTCGGGTTTTTCTGCAGCTTGTGGCTGCGCTTGTCTAACCGCTCGCGGTGCTTCTGGAACAGGAAGTTCTGCCGGCGGGACTCGAGGATCGTCATGCCTCCAGCGATGTTCTGCAAGGACACACAGTACCACGTCAGTCAGGCTCGATGCATGCGGAGCTGGCAGATCAGCAGGGTCGGCACTCACGTTGCGCTTCCTCATAAAGTTCGCGACAAAGGCGGTGGACAGCGCCGTCGAGCCGGCGCCAGGGTCCAGCCCCGCCGCCTGATAGGCAAGGAGCAGGCGCTCCTTCGACACGGCCAGCACGGACTCCCGGGCCTCTTCCGGGCGGAAGCGCTGCTTGTAGTACCGCTGGAACTCCCGCCGACCGAGCCGGCGGCCGTTCGGGAGCACGAGTTCGCCCGTTTCCGACACGTGCATCGCGTCGTCCTCCTCCTCCTCGTCTTCATCCTCGCCGTGTTCCTCGACCACCTCTTCGTCATCGTCGATACTGGCCTCGCTGTCCGTCTCCCACTCGACCTCGTCGTCGCCACCCTTGGCCGTCGCCTGCGATGAAAAGTCGTAGAACTCAACGAGCTCCTCCAGGTCCTCTTCCTCGTACCGGAGCTTGCAGTGCGAGAGCGCGGTCATGTGCTTCTGCGCGTCCTGGTACGTGCGGAACGATTTGTTGCAGAACAGGCACATGTGCCCGAGCTTGACCTTCTCGGCGAGGTACGCAACGAGCCCCGCCAGGTCCACGAGGAACTCGACGTCCGGGATGAAGAAGCCGTGCTCCTTGAGCATGTGCGACGAGCACGCGTCAAAGTCCTTGGCGTGATGCACGCAGAAGATGCAGTCCTCCTTCGCCAGCGGGACCTGCTTCCGGTACTCCTCCAGCGACGCGGCGATCTCTTCCTCCGTCATCTCCTCGGTCGAAGACGTCTTGGAAGCCGTATCGTCCTCGTCCTCGGCCTCCGCGTCGTTCGGATCGATGATCTCCATCTGCTTGGCCACCGTCTCCACCGCGTTGGCCGCCTCCGGGTTCTTCTTGGCGTTCGCCAGGTGCTTCTTGGACGCCAAATGGTTCTCGTACGCCTTGGCGCTCGTGAACGTCTTGTTGCAGGCCACGCACTTGGTCATGGTCTTGACGCCGCCCGCCTTCTTGATCTCCTCGCGCTTGCTCTGCTGCTTCGCCTTGGGGTCGCTGGCCGCCTGCGCCTGCTTCTCCTGCAGCGCGCGCTGCATGCGCAGGTTGAACTGCTCCTCCGTCACGGGCGGCAGCTCCACGACCTTGCGCTTGAGGTTGTACCGGTGCCAGTCCATGCGGAAGTGGTCCTTCTGCTCGTCCGGCGAGCCGAACGCCATGCGGCACGCCGTGCACGTCAACATGGCCGCCTGCGCTTCTGTTCCTCTGCTTCCTATGCTGCGGGCGAGGCTGGAGTGGAGCGGGAGGAAGACGCGCTGGGTCCGTCAGTGCTTCAGACTGTTGATCCGCTGGGTTCTGGGTTGGCTGGCTGACGGAGACAGGCTTCTAACAAGTATCTCACTGTAGTGTTTCGGAATGGTACACTGTACCATTAAATTGCGGTGGCGGTAGCCATTTTATCCTATTGTCGCGCGAACGTCGCGCCAAACGTGTTTGCGCGACCGAGGCACATTTCCTGCCACCGATCATAAGTGTGGCGCTGACAAGCGCCTTCAATCCGGATCCGTGGCCCTCGCGACCTCGCGGCGATGCTCTCGTCCGTGCTGCGGCTCTCCCAACGCCGCGCGGCGGCTCCCATTGCCGGCCGGCGCTCATTCGCGGCGGCAGCGGCGGCGCGGAACCCGTCGCTGGCGTCTTGGAACGAGGAGGACAAGGCGTTCTTCCAGCAGCTACTGCGGCCCGAGAACGTGCTCACGGACGCCGACGACACGGCGCCGTACACGGTGGACTGGCTGAAGAAGTACAAGGCGGCCAGCAGCCACCAGATGGTGCTTCGCCCCAAGACGACCGAGCAGGTCTCGGCCGTGCTCAAGTACTGCAACGAGCGCCGGCTGCCGGTCGTGCCGCAGGGTGGCAACACGGGCCTCGTCGGCGGCTCGGTGCCCGTGCACGACGAGATCGTGCTGTCCACGAGCGGCATGAACAGCGTGCTGTCCTTCGACGAGGTGTCGGGCATCCTCGTGTGCGAGTCCGGCTGCGTGCTCGAGAATCTGGACAACTACGTGGCCAAGCACGGGTACATGATGCCGCTGGACCTGGGCGCCAAGGGCACGTGCCAGATCGGCGGCAACGTGTCGGCCAACGCCGGCGGCTTGCGGCTGCTGCGCTACGGCTCGCTGCACGGCACGGTGCTCGGCGTCGAGGCCGTGCTGGCGGACGGCACGGTGCTCGACTGCCTGAGCACGATGCGCAAGGATAACACGGGCTACGACCTCAAGCAGCTCTTCATCGGCTCGGAGGGCACACTCGGTGTCGTCACCAAGGTGTCCATCCTCACGCCCCCGCGCTCGGCCTCGGTCAACGTCGCGCTGCTCGGCTGCGAGGACTTTGCGGCCGTGCAGAAGGCCTTCGTCGAGGCCAAGAAGCACCTGGGCGAGGTGCTCTCGGCCATCGAGTTCTTCGACCGCCAGTCGCTCGACATGGTGCTCTCGCAGCAAGACTGGGTCAAGGACCCGCTCGAGTCGGCGTGCCCGTTCTACGTGCTAATCGAGACCTCGGGCAGCAACACTGCGCACGACATGGAGAAGCTCGAGGCGTACCTCGAGGACGTCATGGGCGCCGGCGTCGTGGTCGACGGCACCGTGGCGCAGGACGCCGCGCAGGGCCGCAAGCTCTTCATGATCCGCGAGGACATTACGGTCGCGCTCAGCTCGCGCGGCTACGTGTACAAGTACGACATTTCGCTGCCGATGGACCAGTACTACAAGATCGTGGAGGAGACGCGCGAGAGGGTAGAGCCGCTCGGCGCCAAGGTCGTCGGCTACGGCCACCTGGGCGACTCGAACCTGCACCTCAACATCTCGACGCTGGCGGAGGACGACCAGGTGTTCAAGGAGCTCGAGCCCTACGTCTTCGAGTGGACGTGTACGTTTTGGGGCATGCAGTGTCGAGTATCCGATCCTATGGTTCCCTACGATACTAACGCATCGTTGCTTTACTATTTCGACACCTCCAGCCCAGTTTCGCGGCAGCATCAGCGCCGAGCACGGCATCGGCACGCACAAGCCGTCGTTCCTGCACTTGTCCAAGTCGGCGAGCGCCATCAAGCTCATGAAGCAGATGAAGCACATGATGGACCCCAACGGCATCCTCAACCCGTACAAGGTCCTGCCCGACGCGCCACTGGAGGAGTGAGTAGGCGCGCCTCACGTGCGGCGCTCGTGCCGTCCGTCGGCCACACAGGCTTGGCCTTGATTCTTGATCCCTGATCGCCTAGGCGGAGGAATGGTAGACATGCACGAATGCAACAAAGCATGCGACACGCACGCTTGGACGCCGGGCCTCGTCCTGGACGTACTGCTAAAGACATACGCTTCCCATGTACTTTCGCGATCTTTGCGCCCTTCAAAACTGCGCAGCCGCCGCGTTGCACGGCTCCTACTCGTCGAGCGGCTTTGCCAGCTCGAGGTCGATATTCTTGAAGGAGAGCCCGCCTAGCACGCGCTCGGGCAGCTCGTCCTCGCACTCTCCCTGGATCGTCATGTACAGGTCTATCTCGAGGTAGCTGGCCCAGCTCTGCGCGAGCCCGCCAATGTACTGCGCCGTGGTGCTCGAGGCCACGTCGAGGTCGAGCTCGAAGTAGTTGCTGCGGCGGAAGTAGTGCTGCGTGAGCTTGGTGCCCGAGAGCGCCGGGCGGTTGGGCATGACGGACTGCAGGATCCACGGGCCGTCGAGCAGGTTGGGGATGAGCTTGAAGCGCCGGTCGCGGAACTGCGCGTCGTCCCCGTTGCAGAAGCGGTCGACGAGGCGGTGGAAGGGCGCCGTGTCGGCCCCGTCCGCGGGCGCCGGCGGCAGCAGCCAGTAGGCGACCACGCTCACGTTGTCGGCGCCGGGCATCTCCAGGTTGACGACGAACACGAGCGAGTCGGGGAACCTGTCGCGGCAGTAGGCGAGCACGCTCTGCGGCCGCGCCTCCTCGCGCATGGCCACGTGGTGGCGCGCCTCGGGCGTCTTGGCGCGCCACAGGTCCACGTGCAGCAGCTTGCCGATGGCCTCGCCCGCCGGCACCTTGACCTGGTCCTCCAGGTACCGTCGGCCGCGCACCAGCACGGCGCTCGTGTCGGGCTCGGACCACATGGCGCGGATGTCGCGCGCGTGCACGGCGTAGGGCGCCTCGTCCACCAAGGGCTCGTCCGGCAGCAGGCTCCACGCGTCGGTCGTGACGAAGCCCATGCAGGCCTCGCGCACGCCGTCCTCGTCGCCGTCGCCGTCCATGTCGTCGCACGTGACGCGGTGCAGCTCGAGCGGCACGACCGGCTCCACGGGGTGCGGCAGCCCGCAGCTCCACTCGAGCTCCAGGCGCGTGCAGCTCTTGCGCCGGCAGACCTTGACGGGCGCGGGCGAGCTCTGCGGCGAGCGGGTCGGCATGGAAAGGGGCGGATGGGGGGACGGATGCGCGTACGCTGGAAGCACGTGTCGACACGGCGGGGCGGCCAGGCAGGCACTGCCAGGCAGACAGGAGGTGGCTCGCACTGCCGGGCTGATGGCGCCAACCAACGTCGGTCGGCTTTCGGCCGTCATCGGCGAGAAGGGCAGTGCATAGGAGGGATAACCTCGGTATAAGGTCTCATTGGTTGGATACAGTCATGTGCTCGTGGCGTTTTTACTATACAAAAACACACAGGCTGATGAATGCCACCGAGGCTGCGTTATCGACAGCATGTCAGTATTAGCAGGAAAGAAACTTGGTGTAAAAAATCACGTTGTGGAAAATTTATCCAATCACCGTGTGACAATGTGGAAGAAAATCAGATAGAACCGGTAAATCACCGGTTTTATCAGCTTGAACCGAGTCGACAATGACACGGACGCAGCGCTCGACTGACGCCATGAATCCATCCAAAAGGAGCATGGCAAGCGTCCCTCTTGCCGCCCTCCTCAACGCGTCCTAGCGCGCCTAGGCCCGCGGTAACGCCCTCAATGACCATCGCACCGAACCCGCGGCGCTCCAAAGCCCACGACGCGTCCTCTCTCGCGCCCCACACCGGCCTGTAGGCTCCACTCGTCGCCTGTCCGTTTCCTGCATCGCCCAAGTATTTATACCCCCCGAGCGAGTGAGCCCACACTCTCCGTCCGCCCTCTTTCTCTGCCTCCATTCCGCGCCATCCGCAGCGATGGACACGGATGACGCGCCTCCTTCATCAGTTGCTGCGGACGTGGCGGCGGACGCGGCGGCGGACGCGGCGCCGACGCGCGCGGCGGCCTTCCGGCTGTTGGAGCAGTACTTCGAGGCCGACATGCTGACGCTGGAGCAGCTGGCGTTCCACAAGGACAAGTTCGACGCGCTGCGCGCGCACGTGCTGTCCACGTACGCGCACGAGAAGCGGCTGCTGCGGCAGGCCAAGGCGCTCAACAGCGCGCTGCTCTCGGACAAGATCGCGGGCGAGCAGCAGTCGATCCGCAAGGCCGAGGAGCTCGCGCGCTTCCTGGCCGTCGACAAGGACAAGGCGCGCGCGCTCAAGGAGCTGGCCGAGCGCGTCGACCGCGACGCCGCACTCGCCTTCGAGCTCGCCGAGTTGCAGCGCGCGCGCGCCGAGCTGCGCGCGCGCAAGGAGGCCATCGAGGCGGCCCACGCCGCGCTCCTGGAGCCCGAGGTGCGCGCGCTGGGCGACGCGCTGGCCGCGCTGGGCGACGAGAGCGCGCGCGCGGACGCCGAGCTCGCCAAGGAGGCGCAGCGCAAGCGGGAGGCGCTCGCGCGGCTCGGCTTTCTGCAGCAGGAGAACGCGCGGCTCGAGGCGGCGGCGGCGAGCGAGGGCAAGCGGCTGCAGCAGCTCGCGCACGACCCCGCGCGGCTCGAGAAGCAGGCCGACGTGGTGCAGCGCGCCGTCGAGGGCCTCGAGAAGGAGGCGGGCAGGCAGCGGGAGCTCGTGGGCGAGCTGCAGGCGGCGCAGGAGGCCCAGCAGGGCAAGCTGCGCGAGGCCGAGGACGTGGCGCGCGAGCTGGCGCAGAAGCTCGAGGCGCACCGCGAGACGATCGACCAGCGGCAGCGCGACGTGGATCACGTGACGCTTCACCTGCGCGAGGAGCAGAACACGCACGTGCTGCGACTGTCGGACAAGACGCGGCTCGAGATGGCGGCCAAGGCCGTGGACGCGGCCGCACGCCGGGAGAGCGAGCGCGCGGCCGCGGCCGCCAAGACGTACGACCGCGTCAAGCGCGAGCTCAAGCGGCAGATGCAGCAGCTGGACGCTAGCCGCGCGCTGCTGCCCAACCTGCTGGCGCAGGTGGCGGACGCGCAGCACCAGGTGGCGGCGCAGCGCGCGGGCAACAAGGCGCAGGCGCAGCGGCAGCGAGAGGTCAAGCAGCAGGTGGACCTGCTGATCGCGCGCTTCCTGCAGCGCGAGGACGGCGACAAGGCGCAGTCGGGCGCGCTCGAGCGGCTGGGCGCGCAGGTGGCGGCGCTGGAGCTCGAGGTGGCGCAGTGGGCGACGGAGGAGAGCAAGCAGAAGAAGCTCGAGGCCATGCTGACGGCGCAGCGCGAGCTCAAGGCGCGCGAGGCGGCGGCGGCGCTGGCGCACGAGCGCGAGACGCAGCAGGAGCTCAAGATGAAGGAGCTCGTGATCCTCGACCTGGCCAAGAAGTGGCACGAGACGGCGGGCCACCTCAAGGAGTTCTCGGCGCTCTACGACGTGGTCAAGAACGAGCGCAACAAGTACGTCAACCTGATCCAGGCGGCGGCGCAGGCGCTGGCCGAGATGAAGGAGAAGACCAAGATCCTGGCCAACGAGGTCGAGGTGCTGCGCAACGAGTCGCTCGCCAAGGACAAGGCGCTCGCCAAGGAGAAGCTCGCGCACGCGACGGCGCAGTGCTCGCGCGACTCGCTGCGGCTGGACGCCAACAAGTCGCACGACGCCTACCGGCTCAAGCAGGAGACGGTCGAGCAGCAGATCGTCGAGATCGACAAGCTCAACGGCGTCATCTCGCAGACGGAGCGCGAGCTGCTGCGCCTCAAGAGGGCCTTCGAGCACGCCGTCGACGCGCGCAACGCCACGGGCGTGCAGCTCATCGACCGCAACGACGAGCTATGCATCCTGTACGAGAAGGCCAACCTGCAGGAGCGCGCGCTGCACGCCGGCGAGGTGGCGCTGGCGCGCACGGACCAGGAGCTGCGCATGCTGCGCATCCAGCTCGCCGACCTGCAGCGGCAGCTCGAGAACGCGCGGCGGCAGCTGCCGCACCTGCCCGAGCTGGCCAAGCGGATCCTGGGCGTGCAGGAGGAGCTCCAGGCCGAGAAGGATGTGACCGAGCTGCTCTGCCGAGACCTCGAGACGCCCAAGAACGGCGAGCGCTGGCGCGCGCTCGAGGGAGACGACCCGGACGAGGACCAGCTGGCCACCAAGCTCTCGCTGCTCGAGGCGCGCTACCACAAGAAGAAGGAGCAGCTGCTCGAGAAGGAGCTCGTGCTCGAGGAGGTGTCGAGCCTGTCGAGCAAGCTGCGAGCGCAGGCGGCCGAGCGCCGCGGAGAGACGCTCGCGCTCGCCAAGCGCGTCAACGACTTCCAGGCCAGGATCAAGGACACGACGCGCAAGATGATGGCCGTCGTCTCCGAGCTGTCCATGTACCAGGCGACGGCCATCAAGCTGCAGCAGGAGCGCCACGCCGCCGCCGAGGACGTGGACGCGGCCGCCAAGCGCCTGGCCGCCGGACTGCCGCCCACCGCCACCTGCGAGCAGCAACTCGTGCGCGCGCAGGCCCAGCGCCAGCGTGAGGAAGAGCTGCGTGGCGCCAAGCTGCAGGCGCGCGCGGCCGCGCAGCACGCGCAGAGCTTCCCCTCGCAGCTCACGTACACGACGGCCGAGGCGCGCCCGAACGCCTACATCCCCGAGGAGCTGGGCATCCCCAAGCCGTACGGCGCGCTCGCGCCCTTCAAGCCGTCCACGCAGGGCGCCAGCATGCGCCACACGCGCGCGCCGCAGCGCCGAGACATTGAAATCTGAGGCGGCAGCCAGACATCGGACACCGAGCGAGCGCACAATCAGGTATTCCCCCTTTCCATTCACTCACTCACCGCGCTGCCATGCCCGTGTTGCGAGGTTAACGCCTGTCGTGGCAGTCGTCCGGCGCGACGCCGGTCGCGGCGGCGGCCGCGCGCGCGAGCTTCTCCTGCGCCTTGCGCAGCCGCGAGTCGAGGCTGAGGTTTGTCGACATGGCCTCCATGAGCTCGCGCTTGCTCTTGTCGAGCCGCTGCTGCAGCGCGGCCTGCTGCGCGTCGGCGGCGCTCCGCAGCTCCAGCTCGCGCGCCTGCGCCGCCTGCTGCGCCGCGCGCAGCTCGTCCCGTAAGCGCAGCTCACGCGCGGCCGCGTCCTGGCGCTCGGCGCCCTCCGTGGCCACGCGCGCGTACGCGGCGTCCAGCTGCTGCTTGAGCGCCGCGCCCTCGTCCTCGGCGAGCTGCGCGCGGCTCTCGAGCGCGGCCGCTTCGGCGCGCACGGCGGCCGCGAGCTGCTCGTGGTGCGTCGCGCGCCGCGCCATCTCGTATCGTGCCGCCATGGCGATCGCCACCAGCTTGTCCTTGCGCTCATTGTCCTGCCATCCCATCCACGCGGTGAGTCCACGTCACGAGCTGACGGCTGGTTGGCAAGCCAGGGAGGTCGTGGAGGCCGCGAGCACCTTGGTGAGCAGCGCGACCTTCTTGATCTCGGCGGCGAGCAGCTGCGAGACGCGGTCGCGCTCCTGCTTGACGGCGTCCTCCTCCTGCTGCTGCGCCGCCACCTGCTGGCTCAAGGTCTGCGGAGGCGCGATGTCCCCACGGAGCAAGGATCAGTCGGTGTCGGCTGTTTCATGCGAGACGACGAGCACGCAGGGATGGGATGGGATGGGATAGGATGGCGGCCGCACCTTGTACATGTTGGTGACGAGGTCGACGCTGAGCTTGACCTCGTGGAAGGCGCCGCCCGTGGCCAGCACGGCCTCCTCGAGCTTCTGCAGCTTGGGCAGGAAGAGCTTCTTGCCGCGCAGGTGCGCGCGCTTCTCCTCGTCCAGCCGCTGCAGCGCGTGCGCCAGGTCGTCCTCGAGCTGCGAGGTGGCCAGAGAGAGCTTGGCGCTGGCGCTCGCACGCTCCGCCAGCTCACGCCGCAGCTTCTGCACCACCACGCGCATCTCCTCGAGCGTCGCCGAGTCGCCTGGGGCGGCGTCGGCTCGTAGCGGAGCCCGCTTCGACGCGCCGGCAGCGTCCATGTCAAGGGTTGGCGTGCGTTCGGACGTGAGCGCCTGCTGCTGCTGCTGCTGCTGAGCCGACAAGAGCGCGCGCAGCTCCTCCTGCAGCTCCGTCACCGTCTGCGCCAGCATCACGTGCTCGAGTCGAGTCGGGAGTCGCGCCGGTCAAGGATTTACCCGCTCGAAGTGTCAACGACAGACAGTATGCAGCAAGCAGAATAGGAATGGGGAGGGAGCAACGAGTAACGCCGCGGGTGGAGGAGGATATGAAGAGCTGCGTGTCCCGCGCGGCCAGCGCGTCGCGCTCATCCGCGAGCGGCGGTTGCGCCGCGTCGACGCTCGTCAGGCTCCTGCCGACCCGTGGCGCGACACACGGTGAGTGATCAAGACCCAGAGACGGAGAGAGAGACAGAGCGGCACACGCACTCGACGTCGGCCTCTCGCTGGAGCTTGTCGCGCAGCGCGTCCTCGGCGATCAGCCGCATGAGCTCGCGCCGGCGCTCGAACAGCTCGACGGCTAGCGGCACCGCCGACGGCTGCTGCGTCGCCGTCTTCTCCTGCTTGGCGGTCCACTCGAGGAACGCCTGGAGCTGCCTCTGCCCTCGCCACGTCTCCCGTCAGGGCCCCTCCCTACGACCGTCACAAAGCCACAAGCGAACGCACCGTGTCTTCCGCGACCGCATCGGCCGTAGTGTCCAAGCTCGTCGCCAGCCCAGCGCCGTCCTGGCCGGGAGACGGTCCGCAGCTGGAGCTGGCGGCGCGGTCGACGCGCAAGCTCTGCAGCAGCCGCAAGTCGGAGCGCAGCCGCCGGAGCCGCGCGCTCTCGTCGTCCGCGAGCTGTCGGTCGGCGCTCGCGCTCGCGGCGTGGGAGACCAGCTGCGCGCTCGCGTGGTGCTCGCGCAGCGCCCGCGAGTGCTGCAGCTGGCCGTCGATGTGCTTGGCCAGCACCGCCACGTCCTCCTTCCAGTCGGCGGCTCGCGACGCCAGACGCAGCACGTTCTTCTTGGCGCGCTCTCCCGCCCTCCCGCCGCCGCCCGCTCCACCGCTGGCGTTGACGGCGAGCGCCGCGCGCTGAGCCTGGAGCGCCGCCGCAACGTCCTCGTTGAGCGCCTCGAACTTCTGGTGCAGCTCGCGCACGTGCGCCGCCGACCCGTCCATCATGCAGGAGTATCCTCGACGGCGGCGGCTGTGGACTGTGCTGACAACATAGCGAGAAACCGCCGCGCGCGGCCCAAGCGACGCCTATAGATGGAACACTCAACACGTACGCGCTCGAGTAGGTAGGTGGACGGGTCGTGCTTGCTCGTGCGCTGCATTAGAACTCGCCTGGCGGTCGCCTCGTCGGGCCCCGCGATTCCTCTCGCCCGCCTTCTCCGTCCTTAAATAATAGCCAAGCGCGGTACCGGCGACCTGCGACCTGCGACCTGCGACCTGCAACCTGCAACCTGCAACCTGCTCCCACGCCCAGGACACCGCCGCCAGCCACCGCTTCGCACGCAACGCGTAGATTACAGGAACGATGACGAGCTGAACGTCTCCAGGTCCTCGCTCAGCGTGTGGTCGTGGTGCTCCAGATCCTCCTCGGGCGCGAGCACCTTGGCGCGCAGCGCAGCGCGGCGGGCGGCGCGCTCGCGCTCGGCCTCCTTGGCGCGCTCCTCGTCGCGCAACCGCTCCTGCTCGGCCAGCTGCTCCTGCTTACGCCGCTCGGCCTCCTCGCGCGCGCGCTCCTTGTCGCGCAGCTCGGCGTCGCGCCGGCGCTGCTCGTCGTCGCGCTCCTTCTCCTTCTGCTGCAGCTTCTGCTGCTTCTGCTGCTCCATCGAGCGCGCCGACAGCCACAGCGAGCTCGACTCGTTGTCCTCCGACCGCAGCAGCGACTTGTCGCCCGGCGGCGCGTCCTTCTTGGCCAGCATGCTCCACGCGCCGCGGTTCTCCACCTTGAGCGGCTCACTCGTCGTCGCCACCTCGTCGCGGATCTTCCTGGCCGCCTCGGCGCGCGCCGACTCAATCTGCGACAGAGCGGGCGCGTTCGCCAGGGATGGAGACTACCGGACGCCAAGGCAGACACAGTGGAGGGGTTAAATATCGCGGCGGCTCGTCATTACGAGGCAGCGGGAGGCATTCACAAACCTACCCGCTCCAGAGGCGCGGCGCCGTCGTCGTCCGACTCCGAGTCGCTATCGCTATCGCTATCGTCAGAGTCCGAAGAGTCCGACGAGCTCGACGAGCTGTCCGACGAGCCGCCCGCGTCTTCCTTGCGCTCGGGTTCGGCGTTCGCGTCCACGCTGCCGTTCACATCCGTCATGGTCACGTCTGGTTCGGGGCGCTTCTCACCGCCCGCCACCGCCGCGACGGCCGACACATCGCGGTCGATCGCGGCGAGCTGGTTCTTGAGCTCTTCTTGGCGAGAGCGGATGTTGAGCGCCGCCACCTTGGCAGACTTGAGGCGGTTCTCGGCTGGGGCAACGCGCGACTTCTTGGGGGCCGGTCGCTTCCTCTTCCGTCCAATGCCGTTCTCCTGATTAACCAAAAGAAGTCAAGCGCCGCGTCAGCGAATTCCAGCAGACAACGCCAACGCGAGACAGTGATACCGACGTACCCGGACGTATCCCTCCAGCATGCGCAGGCAGCGCGTGTCGAACGCGTTGATGTCTAGCTCTATTTCGTCGTTCTCGTTCGCAAGCTTGGCGACCGGCACGGCCTCCGCAATGATCTGCAGCACGCGATTGATCTTGTCCTGCGGCAGCGACTTGATATCGGTGCTCAGACGCGCCTTCTCCTGCTGCGACATCGGCTCATTGAGCTCGTCCTCCGTCAGATCGCTCATTTTGAATGGCCTGGGCACAGTAGCAGTCACACAACCGAGTCAGACTCCCACGAGTGGCCGACACACAAGTCGCATCGCGCCAAAGCAGCGTACCGAGCTGCTGCCTTCGACGGCTTCGGAGTAGACATCTTGATATTGGGCTGGAGCTGCTCCAGCGTAGCCTTGAGGCGCTCAATGTCCTCCTTCAGCGACATGATGAGCCCCGTTTCGTCGCTCGCCGCCCGGCGTCGCGTGTTGCCCTTGGCCCCCTTCCCGCCCTTGACTTTCTTCGACGAGTGGTGCGACGCCTCCGCCTTGCGCTCCTTCTTGACCTTGAGCGCAGCGTGTTTAGTCTGGATGGTCTTCTCCTTGGCTGATGTCTTAAGGTTCAGGCCCTTGATCCGCTTCTCAAACTCCTCCAGTAGCTTCAGAGCGAAGATGTGGACCTGACTATGCGCTGCGTTGTACAGCATCGCGTTGCGAAACACCAGCCGCACGTGGTCCGCAAACACCGATGTGTCGTCGTAGTATCCGCATTCCAGGTTCTGCTTAATGGTGCCGAGGTCCATCGGCTCCTTGATTACCTGAAAGTAGTCGGGAATGCCAAGGGCGACAGGGTCCACGGGCGCCAGGAACGGAGTAGCCTTAGAGCTCGACATGAGGCTCTTCAAGATCGCGTGGCACTTCTTCACGCTCGCCGGTACGCGGTCCAGCTCGATCACGTTCTCGTCTCGCAGATGAGCTGGAATGATCCGCTTCCGCTCCGAGCGCGCACGTCCGCCAACGGAAGGCGAGTTGTAGTCGGACATTGGGGTACCCACAGAGCGAGGGCCGGCGGCAGTGGCCATGCTCGCCGCAGGAACCGGCGTCTGCGTGATCGTAGGTCGGACGGAGCTCACAGCCGGCACGGAGACTGGCGCAGGCGCAGGCACAGGAGGCAGCGCAGATGCGGCCGCAACTCGGGGCTTCGGTGCGGCCGGCGGCGTAACAACCTTTGTGTTTCTTGTCCGTCGCGGCAGCGCGCGCTTCTCTGGCTGTTTGGGCTTGTAGAGCTTGTAGATTCGCAGCTCGTTGGTCAGCTTGTCGAGAAATCCATGGAGCGCGAAGGCGCCGAAGCGGTTCTCGCCCGAGCCCGTGACGGCAAAGAACGACGGGTTACTCGCGTCGTGGACGAATCGAATGTCCACGTCCTTCTCCGTCACGGTCTGAGGCTTGCCTTTGACCGCCTGGATCTGGAAGAACCCGCTGTACTTGCTGCGGAAGGGCATCGCCGAGCGCACGTCCGGGTTCGTCTCGTAGCCCAAGTACATTGGGGAGACCTGGCTGGATGAGTCGTTCTCCAGTCGCGACGAGCGCGCGAGTGCCACGCCGAAGAAGGACGGGTGGACCGCTTCGGCGCTGTCCGAGGCCGCAGACGGGATGTAGACGTCCTCCTGGGATCGCATCTCGAACGGACTCGTGATCCCCTTCTCACCAAACGCGGCCTCCGTCATGCCCCACCTGCCTGACCACACGGCGCGCTTGTCCTGGATGTAGTACTTGCCGACCAGCAGCGGCGCATACAGCAGCGCCTCTTTCGGCACTGGCAGACTCGGGTGGGTCCGGCTGGCTTGGGTTCTGTCAGCGGGAGGTACCGTCGGTGTCGGTGTGGCAGTTGGAACAGTTGACATCGCGGCAGCGCCCGTGTCGCCTCCAACCGCAGCGTCGTCATCCCCACTCGTGGCCGCCTGCGAGCTGCCGTTGCTGCGCGGCTTGTCGGCCGCGTCTGCCGCCACGTTCTTCACCGGCGAGCATTCCTGCGGCTGGTGCTCCACCATCATCACGCACACGTGCACGCACTCGACGCCGCGGCTCTCCCCTCGGGTATCCGGCGGCTTGCCCGAGGCCCAGCGCGGCGAGTCGACGGGCTCGACCACCTGGATGCGCGTCGTCTGGAAGCTGCTGCTGCTCTTGGTCGGCTCCTTGATCTTGGTCGCCGCCACGCCGCCGTCGTCCTCGCTCACGCGTGGGTCGCCTATCGTGCCAGCTTCTTCCAGCGTCGCGGCCGGAAGTCGATCGCTCTCGAGCGAGCGCTAGCGCGAGGCCGCTGGCTGGCTGGCTGGCTGGCGAGCGGGCGGGTTGGGCTGTCTACCTGTCCGGATACTCTGTGGTCCGCCGAGGCGTCTCGTCCACGTGGAGGCGGGCTTGGCGAGTTCCGGAATGAAGCCGCGGGCGCGCGCACTTTCTCGCTCGAGCGGGCGGTGCGTGGAAAGCGGCGAATTGGCAAATGACGGCCAGAGTGTTGGTCGGCGTCGAGGTTGCTCCAACAGGGAAGGGGGGCGTGTATTTGGGGGCGCGCCTTCCACTGCTTTCTTTTCAAAATGAATACGGGCCGCGGAACTTTTCGTGGTTTTTCCCTGCCAAACGCGAGGAGCATCGCGCCCTCGAAAAGAGAAGAAACGAAAAACCTCAACTGGATCATGTGGTATCCTTCCTTTTGTAGCGGCGCGGAGGATAAAAACCTCGCACAGGTTCCTCATAGAAGCGGAAAGGACGCTTGATTTATCGGGGATAGCAGGTTTTCTGGAGCAAAGGCCCTCACATTAGTACTGTAAGTTGACCTGTCTATTTTTATATGGTGTTTAAAACAGTGTGGCTGCCAGAAAGAGGCAGGAATTTTATCCAATCACAGCGAACAACCACCGTATTAGCCACAGTACAGTGGCCCAGCTTTTTTCACCCAGCAAATAGTGACAGGTGGACGGACGGACGGACGGACGGACGCGCAGAGTGCATCGCGCAGTTCATGCCAATCGATGGCTTCAAGGCGCCTCACTACCGAATGGGATCTGTCGCGGTCACGAGCACCGGAGACGTCGTGGGAAATGGTGTGGCTGATGCAGGCGCTTTCCGCAGCAAAGGCGGCGGTAGGCGTCGTCCAAAGGTCCGCCACTACCGTGAAACCGTTCGACGCCGGGGACATGTCGGTAACGACGTGGGCGACACCTCTGCCAGCGCCGTGGCGTAACCCACCAGAATACTCTTCGCAAGACAGGAGTGAACCTTACAGCGTAGATCTAGCTAGCTCTCCATCTATCGAGGAGCAGGGTCGTTCATTGCCGAGGCGCTACCGTACTATGGTAGCAGTCGTTCATCAAGCACCGCGCACTTCCTGACGTGGTTATCTGGCGCTAGTGTTCTTCGGCGGGTGTTGGTTCTGCTTCTCTCCCTTTCCAACTGGCACACCCACTATATACAAGAACCAAGTGTACGGCCGACCAGTCGTCTGTCGACACGTAATTCGAGAATGCGGTGCTCTTACAAAGGGATGTGTTCTTGCACAGAGACCCATTCTCAGTCCGGACCAGGAATGACGGCAAACGCGATCTTTTTTCGTGCCATTTTTCGATGGAAATCATGCCCTCGCCTATACTGAAGCCAAGTAAACGGCACCTGCGAGGCAGGCAGTGCGCCGCCCTCTGCTCGCCTGTGGCGGCAAGATCGCGGACGCAATGCTGCATAGAGCGAGGCGTATCAGATCAGACGCCGGCGCGATCTTCAAGGCAAGCAGGCAGGCAAACAGGTAGTCGGAGCGCGCGACGCCTCAGAGCCGGTCGGTCGCCGCAAGATCGCGCACCATGTTCTTGTGGTGCGACTCGTTGGTGCCGCCGCCGATCTCGAGCAGCTTCGAGTCGCGCCACAGCCGCTCCACGTTGTACTCGCCCACGTAGCCGTAGCCGCCGAGCGTCTGGATCGCGCGGTCCGCCACGCGCTTGGCCATGTCCCCGCAGTACAGCTTGACGCCGTCCGTGTCCACGCGGTTGCCGACGCTGTCGAGCTTCAGCTGCCTGCAGGCAGGTCAGCACCAGCACGGTGGTCAGCCAGCCACGATGCCTACACCATGACAAAGCGAGCGCAGACAGCCTGTCCGCCTTACCTGGCCGTGTTGTACACGTAGGTGCGGCCGGCCATGTACTCGGCGTACGACTCGGCAATGTTCTTCTGGATCTGGCCAAAGTTGTTGAGCGGGCTGCCGAACGCGACGCGCTCCTTGGCGTAGTTGCTCATGACCTCGAGCGAGCGGCGCGCGATGCCCAGGCTCATGGCCGCCAGCGTCACGCGCTCGATCTCGAGGTTGCGCATCATGCACAGCACGGCGCTGCCCTCCGCGCCCACGAGGTTCTCCACCGGCACCTTGCAGTTCTCGAACACGAGCTCGGCCGTGTTGGACGCGCGCATGCCGCACTTGTCCTTGATGCGCTGCCCGAGCGAGAAGCCCTCAAAGCCCTTCTCCACGATGAACGACGAAAAGTCCTGCTTGGCCTTGCCCGAGTGGCCCGTGCGCGCGTAGATGAGGAACGCGTCGCCCAGCTCCGTGTCGTTCAGCGCGCCATTCGTGATCCACATCCTGCGTCCACGGGCGCCACGAGCTCAGCGAGTCAGTGGGTCGCGTCCTACAGCCGTCAACCGCCTCGCAACACCGCCAGCCACGTACTTGGTCCCGTTCAGCACGTAAAACTTGCCGCAGTCCGACTTCTTGGCGGTAGTGCGCATCCCAAGCACGTCTGTGCCGACCGACGGCTCGCTCATGCCCATGCCGCAGATCTTCTCTCCCGAGCACGCGCCCGGCAGGTACTTCTGGCACTGCGCGTCCGACGCATTGCGCGCGACGTTGTTGACAAACAGCATCGAGTGCGCCAGGAACGACAGGCAGAACGCAGGGTCGCTCGACGACAGCTCCTCGTGCGCGATCACGGCCGCGAGCGCGTCCATGCCCGATCCGCCATACCTAGCGTTCATCACTCCACAGGATTAGTGCGAGTGCCGCCGATGGCTCGAGCGGTTCACACCGCGTGTCCTCACTGTTCCGGCGCGGTGATGCCTAGCAGCCCAAGCTCTCCCAGCTCGCGGAACAGCTCGATGTTGAACTTCTCCTCGCGATCATGCTCGAGCGCCTGCGCGTCCCAACAAGCTCATATCCGTCACCTTCCAGTATCAAAAGTCGTATTGGAGCGTGGGCGATGGATACGTCACCTGCGGGTCCACCTTGGTCTTCACAAAGCCCGCGAGCATCTCACGCAGCGCGCCGTGCTCCTCCGTCGGCGTGAACAGGTCTAGGGTCGCTCCTGTCGACTACAATAAGCCACACACAGTGCCCAGGCGTCGGTCAGCATTGAACCCCGCAAGAACCTCGCGACAACCACTTTCAGGGCCCACCGCGCTGCGGGATAGGCTGGCGGACGAGCCTCCAGAGCAGCGGGCGACGGCGCGGCCTGCATATCGGGTGGAGAGGGCGCGGAACATGGTCGAAGGGGGGCGCGAGGTCCGCGTCAGAATGAGCTATGCTTGCCTCCCGCCACTCTTGGGCCAAGCCACAAAACAAGCGTCAAAGCCCATGGACCTGACGCGCTTGTTTCCTTTGTATGATTGGATAAAATCCAACCAACTTCAAGTGATGTGGTCCACAATGTCGACCCAAGTTGAACTTGAAGTTACCCTCTGGAACTCGATGCTTTGTATCCGTTTATAGAGTTTTTTTGCGTGAAACGGACAAGAAAGGACGCGAGCGGCTCGAAATGGAACGCGCTTCCTGGCTAGCGGCACTTTGACGCGCGTGCGCCGCCGTCTTCGCTGAGTCTGAGGCAATGAACCAGCCGCGCCTCACTGCGAGGGCAAGAGGAGGTCCGTCCTGTTGCGCTCCATGCCGTATCGTCTCCTGCTGTCTGTATCTACCTAGCTAGCTAGCAAGCAAAGTGTGACGAGGTCTCATGTCGATTGGACATCAGTACGGCGCGTGCTAAAGGAGGTTCATGGCCTGAAGTCCGAGGGCAACAACCAGGTGAGACTTGCAGAGCTCTCAGCAAGCAGAATCAGTGTCACTGACAGTACACCAAGCAGCCGAATGAGCCACTAGCGCTGCAGCTGGACGACCCGGCGGCAGCGCCGCCGCCCTCCTACAACGACCACAACTCGGAGACCGGTTCAGCCGCGTCGCGGTCACCAATGAGCAGGGTCAACAGCTCAGTACGCGGTGGAAGCAGCGCGAGCAGCATCTATGACTACCTGGACGCGCTAGAGACCGAGTCAGCCTGTCAGCACGACCTGACGCGACCGACTGGCAACCGCGGAACGTCCGGACCGACTCCTTCGTCGTTCGAGTTCAGCCACCGAGTCGATGCGTGGGATGGGGGTGAGAGCGGTAGAGATGATACTCTTCCATCGCCCTCAAGCTCCAGAGTATCGAATGCGAGCGGAGCCAGCAACGCGTACTACGTGGAGATCAAGGCCAAGCTCGCGACCATGACGATCGAGCTCAACGTAAGCGCCTAGCCGCAGCATGACAGGTGCTGCAAGACCGCGGCTGACGAATGCATAATGTGGACGGACACAGGACAAGACCAAGACGATCGAGCTGCTCAAGGCGGCGCGCAAGAAGGACAAGTCCAGGACCAGGCAGCTGCTGGCTGCGGCCGAGGAGGAGCACAAGGAGCAGCTCAAGCAGCAGCAGCTCACGGTCGACAAGGAGCTCGAGCAGCACCTCGACTTTGCGCAGGGCCTCGTCACTGACAAGGTCGATCTTCCGTAGCAAGGTCCTCAGCGTTCGATGGCTGATGCTTGGCGTGGCGCTGTGTCCATGTAGGCGGCGCTGGCGAAGCGCTGCGACGAGCTCGTGGCCGAGCTGCAGAAGGCGAGCGCGGCCGCCGCGCGAGAGGCCGAGCGATCCAAAATACAGCTCAAGGACGCGCGCGAGCGGTGGGCGACGCAGGAGAAGGCTCGTCGCGAGCAGTGGGTGCGTCTATAGGCCATACGACCAGTGCACTTAGGCGTTTTCCTCACGCTGTTGAGGCTGCGGCCGCCGCTGACAGATCGCCAAGAAGACGGAGGAGATCAAGAAGTCGACCGTGACGGCGCTGGAGCCCGACATCCAGCTCATCCTGGCGCGCGGCAAGGCCGAGCTGGAGCGCGTGCAGGAGGCGGCGGCCGAGGAGCGGCGCAAGCTGCAGCAGCAGCTCGAGAAGGACGCTGAGGCGGCGCTGCAGCGGCAGAGGGACGAGTGCGAGCGGCGGCTCGTGGACGCGCGCGAGAAGGAGCGCGCCAAGCTGGTGGCGCGCCTGGACGCCGCGGACGCCGAGCTGCAGCAGCAGCTGGGCTCGCAGCGCCGCCGGCTGCAGGAGGAGGCCGAGGCCGTGCGCGCCGAGCTGCAGGCCGAGCTGCGCGCGCTCAAGGCCAGCCACGCGCAGGAGCTGGAGGACGCGCGGGCGCGGGAGGCGCAGCGAGCGGCCGCGGCGAGCGAGCAGGCCAAGCGCGAGCGGCAGGAGCTCGCGAGCCAGCTGGAGGGCGAGCTGACGGCCGCGAGGGAGCAGTCACGCGCCGAGGCGGAGCAGTTCCGGGCGCAGCTGACCGCGCAGCTGCGGCAGGAGGCGGCGCGCGACAAGCAGGCGCTCGAGGCGCAGATGCTGCAGTCGCGCGACGCCAAGATCGAGCTGGTGATCGCCAAGCTGCAGGAGGAGAGCCGGCAGCGCGCCGAGGCGGCCGAGCTGCGCGCGCAGCGGCGGCTGGAGCAGGAGCGCGCCGAGTGGGCGCGCAAGTTGCAGCAGACGAGCGAGGTCGAGGGCGTCTGGATGGACAAGAACCGCGAGCTGCACGACAAGCTGGGCCGGCTCGAGGCCGCGCTGGCCGCGCTGCGCGCCGAGCGGGACGAAAGCGAGGCGGGCGCGCGCCAGGCCAGCGACAAGGCCGGCGAGCTCGCGCGGCGGCTGCACGAGGAGCGGCGGCAGCACGAGGGCCAGGCCGCGCAGCTCGAGAAGCGCTGCGCCGCGCTCCAGGCGGACGCCGAGCTCGCGCGGCAGCAGCAGGCGGCCGAGAGCGCCGCCCTGCGCGAGCAGATGGCGCAGCTCGAGGCGCACGTGCAGGGCCAGGTGCGCCGGCTGCAGGGCGAGCACGAGGCCGCGCTCGGCAGCCTGCACGAGCGCGTGCGCGCCACCGTCGCGCGCAAGGACCAGGCCATCGCCGCTCTGCAGGAGGACGCGCTGCTGCTGCGCGCCAAGCTCGACAAGAGCCACGCGCTGATCGAGGACCAGCGTCGCCAGCTCTTCAGTGAGTGAGCAAGAGCTAGGCTGGAGTTCTTTATACGGGACAATGGATGAATGGAGAAGAAAGCGAACCCGAGCCGAGAGCGAAGAAGCAAAGTTCAAATTATAACAGCATCCCTCCATCGGGGGATAATAAAAATAGGCGAAAAGCAAAGGGAGAGCGGGGACGACACGCGGGACGGACGGCACGGGCTAGCTCAGCAGGCAGGCACCGCGCGCCTACTGCTTCTTGGCGGCGGGCTTCTTGGCCGCAGACTTCTTGGCCGCCGACTTCTTGACGACCTTCTTCTTTGTGGTGGTCGGCTTCTTGGCCGACACCTTCTTGGACGACTTGGCCACCTTCTTGGGCGCGGCAGCCTTCTTCTTCCCCGACTTGGTCGCCACAGCCTTCTTCGGAGGCTTGGCAGCCGCCTTCTTGGTAGCGGGCTTCTTGGCGGCAGCAGCCTTCTTCACGGCGGGCTTCTTGGCGCTCTTGTCCGACGCGGCCTTCTTCACGGCGGGCTTCTTGGCGGCGGCGACAGGCTTCTTGGCCTCCTTCTTCTCCGCCGCCGCGAGCTTGAACGAGCCCTTGACGGCCACAAGCTTGCCCGTCTCGACGCCGCGCTTGAGCGCGATGTTGAGGCGCGACTTGGAGTACCCCGCGCCCTTCTTGGACGACACGTACTTGTCGATGGCGTGGCGCGACGAGCCCGTGCGCTCCTTGAGCGCCAGCACGGCCTCCTTGATCAGGTCGTAGTAGCCAGGGGCGGCGGCAGCAGTAGCGGTGGTCGACTTCTTGGGGGCGGACGGCATCTTGCTTGGATGGTGGGGGTGGAGGAAGACAGGGGAGGGCTTGGGAGCTTGGAGATGTGGCTGGCAGCTGGAAAGTTTCGATCTAAACGCCGCAAAAAGGGAGCGTCGCGAGCGAAAAAGCGGGGATTGCAGCGGCTTATCCGATAAATTCGCGAAAACTATTTTAAACCGCACTTCAAACTGGCGCGTGTGGTTGTCTCCCCTCCTGGCTGACACGATAGGTCATCTCTCCGCATTGCACTTCGGTACATCAAGGTTTTTGTATGTGGGAAGGCGTTTCTTGGGGATCTCCTTGGGGTGGGAACTGCTCTGTGACGATGCGGCTGCACTCGTCCCGCCTCGCGCAGCCACCGTAAATTACGCAATTACTAACGTGAAACTTCGCGAAATTCAAACGTTCCGCACAGCCAAAAATTCCGCCAATCAGCGTGCAGCGCGCGAAGACAAGGAGGGGTCGACACTGGCCAATCAGAAGCCACGATTCGCTTGCTAAAATAAGAACTGGACGTCTCTATGGCGGCCGCCACGCCGTCGACCGCGCGTCTTCTCTTCGCAAGTCGAGGCAAAAATGTCAGAGGACGGAGGTGCGATAAAGGACGGGGTGTCACGTTGCGCGCCCCGCCCTCATTCCGCATGCTGCCGCGAACGGAGCACGTCGCGGCCGTAGTTCTCGCGATCTGCGCGCGCTTCTTGTACGCGCGGGTCGGCGCGCGATCGGCGCTGCTCATGCCGGTCGGATGGTGCCGGTATCTTGTCATGTCGCGGACCTATGGCCGGGCGAAAAAGTCGTCCAAACAGCGCCCCAAAATCCGACTCCTTGAGCCTCACTGTGGTGTTTCCCATAGTCATTGGGAAAAAGGAGCAAATGAGGTACTGCCCTTTGCGATCTACTTTGAAGCACACAACGCGCAATATCATGCCGGACTCTTGGCAGCAAGACGCACGAGTGTGTCCTGAACAATTTAAGCCTTTGATCGCTACCAAATACCCACTCTAACCCGGCCAACGCGGCCGATTCCTGGAGCCTGGAAGCGTCCATTTCCAGGAGCGTCCTGGGCTGCTAGTGTCGGCGCTTGGGTCCGTGTTGCCAGTACAATGCAGAAGCCCCGCTTCCCTGTTATAATGGTGTCAAGTGATATAAAAGCATGCATAGCTCCCGCCGCCAACTCCAACTCCAGTGCCACGCGTCCGCAAGCCGGCGTCACCACGAGGAAGCGCGTCCACATTCCCGCCCGCGGCCGCCACCGCGGTCAATCCCAACACTCCTCCGTACGGATCCAGCATATAGTACTGGAAACCAAGGATCAGTGCAGTTCACAGTACCGGACACAAGCTCGGGCGTGCTTCCCATTTTAAAGGCATCCGTCCGCTTCCGTAGCGGAGACGGACAGCAACTTGTACCTCAGTGTTCATGTGGGCACGAATGCGCATTTCCCACTGGCCACATGCGCATTCTTGAAAGCCGAGCAATCGATCTCACAACCAACAGGACGGTTTGTAACAACAGCGTACCCATCAATCTACATGTTTTAAACACATCACACATGTATAATATGCAGATACCGCCCCAAAGACGATATAGGGTAGTTAAATCGACTTGGACGGGTTATATAAAAACTAGCGTACACAGATGGCTCTCGCTAGGCATTTTCACAATAAGATCGTTTCATAATTTATTTATATCAAATTATAGAGTGGTATCAGTAAAAGCTGTGTCGTAATTGGGAGCGGTTTCTGCATGCCATTGTCGCCACTGTTTCAAACATTCGATCTGATTAATGGCCCTTGTTCGTGTACCCGTCTCTGTTGCTTGGCGCGTGGTCGTGGGCCGCCGCCGCCGCTTTTCCGCCCCAGCTGGATCCTCCCGCCCTCGCCGACGCACTCGCGAAAACACCGGCACCCGCGTATCTCCCGACTCCACGATGCTCGCTCGCCACTTCCGCCTGCGGCTCCAGGCCGCCTCCAAGCAGTTCTCGACCAGCTCGGGCCACTGGCTGGGCGATGTGCCCATGGGCCCGGCCGACCCGATCCTCGGGCTCACGGACCGCTTCAACAAGGACACGGACCCGCGCAAGGTGTCGCTCGGCGTGGGCGCGTACCGCGACGACAACGGCAAGCCGTACCTGCTGCCGTCGGTCCTGGAGGCCGAGAAGCGTATCATGGCCGCGGGCCGCAACAAGGAGTACGCGGGCATCGCCGGCATGAAGGACTTCGTCGACCTGTCGCTCAAGTTCGCCTACGGCGACGACAGCAAGGCGCTCGCTGACAAGCGCGTCACGGGCGTGCAGACCATCTCGGGCACGGGCGGCTGCCGCCTCGCGGGCGAGTTCTTCGCGCGCTTCCTGGGCAAGGGCACGCCCATCTACATGCCCAACCCGACGTGGGGCAACCACATCCCCATTATGAAGGACGCCGGCCTCGAGGTGCGCCGCTACACGTACTACGAGCCCAACTCGCGCGGCCTAGACATCAAGGGCCTCCTGGCGGACCTCCAGGGCGCCCCCGACCGCTCCGTCTTCCTGCTGCACGCCTGCGCGCACAACCCCACGGGCGTCGACCCGACCATGGACCAGTGGAAGGAGATCGCCGACTTGATGAAGGCCAAGAAGCACATTGCGTTCTTCGACTGCGCCTACCAGGGCTTCGCCTCGGGCGACGCCAACCGCGACGCCGGCGCCATCCGCTACGTGCGTCCTCCCTATGATTGCCTGCTGTCGACGTGCTCGACTTATCTAACGGCTTCGTTGCTATACTGTGTTGTTCCCAACAGTTCGTCGAGCAGGGCCACAACATCGTGCTGTGCCAGTCGTACGCCAAGAACTTCGGCCTGTACGGCGAGCGCGTGGGCGCGCTCAGCGTCGTTGCCCACGACCAAGAGGAGGCGCAGCGCGTGGAGTCGCAGCTCAAGATCCTGATCCGCCCCATGTACTCGAACCCGCCGATCCACGGCTCGCTGATCGTGTCGACGATCCTATCGGACCCGGAGCTCAAGACCCAGTGGTACGCCGAGTGCAAGGGCATGGCGGACCGCATCATCTCGATGCGCACGGCGCTCCGCTCGTCCATCGAGGCGATTGAGAAGGCGAGCGGCGTCAAGGCCGCCGACTGGCGCCACATCACGGACCAGATCGGCATGTTCTGCTACACGGGCCTGTCGGAGGCCCAGGTCAACCGCATGATCGAGACGCACCATATCTATCTCACCAAGGACGGTCGCATCAGCATGGCCGGCGTCACCTCCAAGAACGTGGAGTACATCGCCCAGTCGATCGCCGAGGTCGTGCAGCACGCCTAGGTTGGCCGCAGCCGCAGCCGCCCCGGCAGCACGACAGCCCAAGCAGGAGGTGTACGACTGTAGTTACACATCCAACCTTGTGCGGACACGTTCGCGAACGACGCATCTGAATGCACTGCCATGGAACGAACATCATCACCGTGTTTATAGCTTTCATCGCCGCTACCAATTGGCGTCGACCGTCGAGTCAAAATGGTGCTTGAAGTACCAACCCACCTGTTGTGAGCTGGTTGAAGTGCACAGGTTGCGTTGCCCATGTGCAACCGTAGTTCCAGATGGGAGAGAATAAGACGCACAAGGGCAACCCGTCCTTTCTTGACGGGCACTTCCCCTTTCAGCATCGAGCGGGCTCTCGAGGTGCCCTAGAGCATGAGTCGGCGGAGGGCTCGCCGCCGTGCGGGTGCGTGACGTGCTGGCCGCTCTCTACGGCCGCGAGGTACTCGTCGCGGCGCACGAAGCGGCCCTTGATGCGCGGACAGGCGTTCGCAAGTCGCTTGCGGCAGTCGTACTTGACGCGCTTGTGGAACACGCGCTGCTGGCGCTTCTCGTGGAAGCGCCGGATGCGCTCGAGCCGCTCCTGCGGCGAGTAGATGCCGATCTGGCGTGGCGGCGGCCGAGCGAGCGGCTGCGGTGGCCCGCGGGGATGAACGGGTGGACCTGTGGACCACTGCGTGGGTAAGGAGAACCGGGAGAGTCTCGGGAAGCCCTGCCAGAGTGCCGTTGGAGGCGTAAACGCTGCTCTGTTCTCGTGGCTGAGCGTGGGTATGGAGGAGCGGATGCCGTCGATGCCGTTCTGCAGCGGCAATGGCGGCGGCGGCAAGAGGAAATGGCGAGAGCTGGCTGTGGACTGGGCGCCGCTACTGGCAAACTCTGTGAGGGACTGTGCAGTTCTTGCTCGCTTGTTCGCAGGCGACTGGTAAGGCACACCCAACGTCGTTGCTCGGGAGAGGCCGCGGGCGTCCGATGAAGCACGAGGTGTTGAGATTGCGGTCGCGAACGCCGTTTCACCAAACGGTAAGGCTGCACCTGAGAACTGCCCGACGACATTGCTTCGCCTCATCATGAGCTGCCGCCGCCATTGCTCAGCTTCGACAGGTGCTCTTGACGACGAGAAGGGGCGTTTGATGCCGTATTGGCCGGCAGGGCTGCTCACAGCGCGTTGAAACGGGGATTGGGAGGAAGACTGGATGCTCGCCTGGTGCTGATACTGAGGAAATCCGCTCTGCCGCTCCATCGTGTAAGACGTATTCTGCCGGAACGACGATCGAGCATCGGTACCCATCTCGCTCGGCGCTGCTGGCATCACGGGAGTGTACTGCGTCGTCATCGTCGCGCTGCTCGTGCTCGATATCTCGGGCAATGGAGGCTGCGCGCAGAACGGGATAGGCTCCTTCCGGGGCATCGCGCCCGCACCGGCCGACAACAAGCTGTACAACTTGGAAGAAGCGCGGCCACTGGAATGCTCGGGAAGCCGAAGGTTGTTGATCGCGTCGTCGAACCCCTTCTTCTCGACTGTCGTTGGCGATACGAGGCTGCACTCGTCACTCACTGATACCGATGGCACCGTGGAGCAAACAGAATAGGTTGCCTCGGTGTTCTCCATCGATGGCTCCACCACGCTTTGTGACCAAGAGCCTGACTGCGGCGATGGTGGCTTGTCGGTCATGCTGATGCTTTCAGGAAGCGCTGACATGTCTTGATCGGCATACATCGGCGCCGTTGTCGGTTGTGCTAGAGTGGATGCTGCAGCATCGGCGCTTTGACGGTGCGCAAATTTGACACTTTCATCTAGCAGGGACGACAGCGCGGTCGCGATATCGTACTGGAACGCAGGATCTTCAGTCGAAGGTGATGGATGTGCCCCAAAGCTGATTGACCCAGGTGAAGCCCCACAGGCTGCCAGCGTCGGCTTCGTCATCGTTGAGTTCGGGCTTTGGTTCTGGAGACGAACTTGTTGTTGCCCTTGCTGCTGTGTCGCCGGCGGATAGTGGAGATCGAACGGGACGAATGCGTTGTCTGGCCAGAAGTCCGCGTGAGAAGCAGAGTCACTGGTAAAGGACGCCAGTGCAGAAGCCGCGCCGAACGCGATCGGCTGCTGGACGACGTTGGCTGAAAGGTAACCGGAACTCGGGGTTGATGTCTCAACTGACAGTGGCGACGACGTCGAGGCTACCATCAACTCCCTGGCGTCGTATGACACGCTCGCCTGCGAGAAGAACGGCCCGAAGTCGACGTCTCCGATAGACTGGTAGGTCGCTGCGTCGGTGAAAGGCTTCGCACCGGAGAACGTGGGCGACGAGTTGACCTTGCGGTCAAAGCGGCCTCTGTTCGCTGCGTCAAGATCGAGTTCTCTGGCGCGCTCCATCGTGAAAACAGCAAGCGTTTGGCTGTTCAAGCGCCAGCTCCGCGGCTTCGACTCGCGTGGTTATCAGCCGGCCCGTTGGGAGTGGATACGGTCCGTTGACTGGATCTGTCTTGTAGCGTCGTCACGAGAAGCCCTAGCGTGTGAAGATAGCTCGAGCGGTCGGACGTGGAGCTGGCTGCCGCTCAATCTGGAAATGAGCGGCGCTGCCCGGTCAAAATCTCCGTTTCTTCTGGTTTTGGCAGGCCAGTGCAAAGCGTACGCGACCAGTCAAGCTTGCGGTTGGCGTGAAGAGCAGCGATCGAAGGAAGGGAGCAGCTATAGCCAGTCAGTGGAAACGACCTTCCAACCTGGCCTCACGAGGAAGAAGCCATTGCTGTCGAGCCTGGGATCAAGACTCTTTCGAGCCTCCGATGGTTGCCACTTCAGCTGATGGTGACTTGACGCCAGGGTCCCGTTCGCGCCCAAGCGATTGGGGAACGACATGGCTCGCCTCCTAGCTCGACTTGAACGTGCTGCTGACCTCTTCGCTCGCGTGCGACGGACTGTCGATGGAAGAATCCAAAGGGCAGATCACACCAAGGTCGGAAAGTCGAGATGCGCTGCGTCCAGACTGGGGGGATAGAGCCTGTGATGCTTGATGCCTGTTCAAAAGGAAGGACTCGAGGGGAACGTGGCGCGCGCGACTCGTCGCGTCGACTTGGCTAATGTGGCGTGGTGCGTGTCATGCAGTTGAAGGCACGAGTGGAAGGGCATGGAGAGGAGTGGACAGTCTCTCGCGCAGTGGCCAAGTGTTGCGCCTGTTGAAGATCGAGTGTTGAAGTTGCTTGGTGAGTGCAGCATATTCGAGAGCTCTCGTGGTCGTGACATGGTCGGAAGGAAGGATACGTGGCCCCAGCCTTTCGCCTTTCGATCTTCCGCCCTCAAGATGGACAGACAAGAGAGAGCGAGCGCCACATAGCATCGCAAGGACGCAGCGACCGGTCGAATCGCCGCGGCGCCGTTTGGAAGTGGTGACTGGGGATTGAGATGAAATTGAAGAGGAACTGGCTGTTGCCAAACGTCGGGAATCCTTTACCCGGTACGCTTACGGCAAGAACCTCCGACTTCCGCGAGCAGAAGTCATTGTCTTGGGACTCCTCCCATACGAGACGGCTACTACTACCAACTGTTGTCTGTGTCTTGACACCACAGGGAGCAGCTCAAGCCAAGACCTTGAACCAGTGAAGACGCTAAGGAGTGCGTATTACTAAGTACAAGAGACCGAGCCGACCCAGCAGCGATATATTACCAGGTGTCCACGCTTGAAGCCAGCTTCCCGAGCAGCGACGATCGATGGATCACAACGCCACTGTCTGGCGGTCGCTTCGATGACAAGCGTGGGGATCCGTCGCGTATTAGACGCCGTTGGATGCCTTCAAGATGCTGGACAAGGAGTCCGAATGTTGCGTGGGAAGAAAGAGGCGGTCGCGACGCATCAGGTCCCCACGCGCCATTTGCTCTTCTTGACGGGCTTGATGCGCGCCTTCTGCTTCTTGGCGTACGCGATCCAGCGCACGATCTCCGGGTGCGCGGTGATCTTCTCAAGCGTGTTGTACTCGCGTGCAAGCGTCTTCTCGTCCTCGACCGAGTGGACCTTGCTGTGGCACTGGCGGCAGATCAGGACGCACGTGTTGAGGAACTCGCGCGTGTAGCCCTTCTTGAGGTACGTCGCGTGCGTCACGCGCGGGATCAAGTGGTGCGCCGTGAGGTTCATCGGGCGCTCGCACATGGCGCACACCTTGGCCGCGTCTTCATCCTCGCTCTCCGCGCCAGCGACATCCTCGTCCATGACCACGTCGGCCAGAGCGAGCCGCTGCGTCTTGCCGAACTCGAGGAACTCCACTTCGAGCACCAGCGCCTCGGCGTCGGCATCGGTACTGCTAAAGTCTTGAGCATCCACCGTCGCATACTTGCCGCCGACATTGACGAGGTGCCGCCGGACGCGAGCGGCGTGCCACTCGCCGTCCTCGGCTAGCACCGCGAGGCACCGCTCGCCCATGGCGTAGTGCCCGAGCACCGCGTGCCACTGCTGCCTCCGGTCGCTCTCCTCGTCGCTGCCGTCCGCCGCCTCGCTCGACTCTCCGACTACCAGGGCCGCGGCTTCGTCTGCGACCGCCGGCAGCTGCGCGTCGTCTAGGAACGCGACGCCCTGCAGCGTCTCCAGCACGCAGCGAGCGACTACCGACCGGTCCGCACGCTCGGCGGCCTCTTCGCCGGTCGCGGTGTCGTCGGGCTCCACCGCCGCCAGCACCAGCTCCAGCGTGTATTGCAGCTCGTCCTCGGACGGCGGGAACGCCGCCAGGCGCCGCAACAGCGCGCGCAGACCGCTCTCGACCGCATCACTCGTCATGCTCGATGCAAGATGGTCAATGCATGGGCCTGCTGGTCTGCCCGACAACGGTAAAGACCTTCATTCGCGATCGAAAGATCCGCACTCATGAATAGCAAGAGTGATGGTGCTAACCTTGTCATCTGATATGATATGTGGTACACACAACACCCTTGGGCGCCACATGGATTCGTGGCAACTGGCGAGCTTCCATTCCTTCCTTCTCCAGAGCTCTCTCCTCCCCATGGCGGCCTCTCGAGTGTTCGGCGTGGACTTTGTACGTGTCCCGCGCCGCTCGCGCCACCATGAACGCCTCTGGCTAATCCACCTTGCTCCGTGTATGCGTCGCCGGCGGCTGCAGGGCTCCCAGCGGTGCGTCGTGGCGGCCGAGTCGGGCGACGTGGTGCTCAACGAGCTCGGGGCCATGACGACGGCCACGCTCGTGGCCTTCAAGGGCGACGAGCGGCTGCTGGGCGAGGCGGCCGTGCTCTCGGCCAGCACCAACCCGCGCAACACGGCCGACTACCTCAACCTGCTGCTCGGCAAGGACCTCGCGGCCGCCCAGGCCGAGCTCGCGCGGCTCCCGGGGCAGCGCGTGGCCTTCGCCGAGGACGCCGACGGCCGCGTGGTCGCGCGCGTCGACTACCGCGTCGCGGCGAGCGCCAGCTCGGACGCCGGCAGTGTCGGCAGCAATGGCGCCACCGAGTTCACGGTTGAGCAGCTCGTGGCCATGCTGTTCGGCAAGCTCAAGGCGCAGATGCAGACGCGCGCCAACCAGGCGGGCGAGCACGCGGACGCCGGCGACGCGCACGTGATCCTCGCCGTGCCCTCGGCCTGGGGCGAGCGCGAGCGCCGCGCCGCGCGCACCGCCGCGCGCATCGCCGGGCTGCCCCGCCTGACCGTCATCTCGCGCGACGTGGCGCTCGCGCGCTGCTTCCACCGCAAGCACCCGCTCGCGGCCGCCGAGGGGGACGCCGAGGCCGCCGCCAGACACATTGCGATCGTCGACATGGGCCACACGAGCACCAGCGTCGCCATTGTCAAGCTGACTGGTACGTGGCACTCGCACGAGTCGAGAGTTATCGGGGGGCTGGAGGGATTCGCTAGAGCTCTAACGCCCGTGGGGTGTCTTTGAACCGGAGCAGCGGACGGAGAGACGGTCCTGGCGTCCGAGGCGGACCTGTCCATCGGCGGCGAGGTGCGTGTCGGTGTCTCAATGCCGCCGTGGGTACGCAAAGACGATGCGCTGACTGCCGCGGGGGTCGGTCCGCTACGTGTACCGCTCGGCAGACGCTCGACCGGCGGCTGTTCGAGCACTTCCAGCGCGAGCTGCGCGAGTCGCAAGGCCTGGCGGTCGACTTCGCGGCCAAGGAGGGCAAGCGCCTGCTCCAGGGCTGCGAGAAGCTCAAGAAGCTGCTCTCGACCATCGGCGAGGCCAGCGTGTCGGTCGAGAACGTGGCGCAGGACCGCGACGCGAGCATCGCGCTCTCGCGCGACGCCTTCGAGCGCTTGTGCAGCGCCGAGCGCACCCGCGTGACCGACTTGGTGCGCGCGGCGGTCGCTGGCGCCGGCGTCTCGCCCGAGAGCGTCGCGTCCGTCGAGATCGTGGGCGGCGGCACGCGCATCCCGTTCGTGCAGGCCGCCATCCTCGAGGCGCTGGCGTGCGCGGACGCGGGGCGGATCGGGCGCATGCTGGACTCGACGACCGCCGTGGCCGTTGGCGCCGCCTTCTGCCGCGACCTCATCCCCGCCGAGGACTTGGACGCGGGCGAGGTCTCTGCGGACACGGAGGCGTCCGAGGAGCTCGAGCAGTGGGCGGCGCTGGAGCGCGCGATGCAGGCGCGCGACGCCGAGTTGGCGGCCATCGCGCACGAGCGCAACGCGATCGAGGCGTTCGTGTACGAGATGCGGGCCAAGCGGCACGAGCCGCACGGCGAACTGCTGGACGCCGGCGCGCTCGAGCCGCTGCTGGCGGCCGCCGAGGACTGGATCTACTCGGAGGAGGCCGAGGCGGCGTCGCTGGCGCAGGTGCGCGCCAAGCACAGCGAGGTCGAGCGGCAGGTGCGCGCGGCATGCGCCGGGTACTTTTCGGCCGTGGCCGAGGCGCAGCGCGCGCTCGAGGCGCAGCTCGAGGCCGAGGCCGAGAAGGCGCAGGCGGAGCAGGGCGAGGGCGAGGACCACGACACGCGCAAGCTGCGCAAGCCCGAGCGCATGCGGCTCGTGGCCAAGAACAAGGAGGAGGGCACCGAGCTGTTCCGCGACGGCAACTTCCAGCACGCGGCCGCGCGCTACGTCAAGGCGCTGGGACACGCGAGCAAGTTCTTCGACCTCACGTCGGACGACCTGGAGGAGGTGCACGCACTCAAGCTGAGTCTGCACCTGAACCTGGCGCAGTGCTACCTCAAGCTCGAGAGCTGGGCCAAGGCGGTGGCCAACTGCGACGACGCGCTCGCGCTGGACGGCCGGAGCGTCAAGGCGCTCTACCGCCGCGCCGTCGCGCTCGAGAGGCTCAAGGAGCTCGAGCGCGCGCAGGAGGACGTCAAGCGGGCGCTCGCGCTCGCGCCGCAGGACAAGGCCGTGCTCAAGCTGGACGAGCGCCTCTCGCTGCTCGCCAAGCGCCAGCTCGACCGCGAGAAGAAGATGTGGACCAAGGCCTTCGCTTGATCCCCCGAGCCGGTCAGTTGGTGGCAGGTGGCACAGAACGAGGGGCTTACATGATGGGATGGATGATACTCTGCGGTTAACGCTGGCCGTGGAGTGGAAGGGAAGGCGGCGCCGGGCTTGGCCCTTGTGATCTCGGCCATTGCATGTTCGCCCGTTAGTTTATATACTGGCCGCGCCGTCGCCGAAGACGCGCAGCTCGCCGCGCGTCCGTCCGGCTGGGCGCTGTCACTCACTCACACACACGCTTGCGGCCCGGTTGGCGACGTCTACTGCTGCTGCTGGCGGTCGTCGAACCGGCACTTGTTGATCCACTTTCTGCGGCGCACCATGGCGAGCGTGAAGGGGTCCTTCTGCCACGGGCCGGCGAAGGACGGCGCGTACATCCACCCGTTCTCGTCGCCCTGCGAGACGTCGAGCGTCCAGCCCTCGGGCTTGAGGTGCGCGGGCGCCTTGGGCGCCACCTCCTCGAACGAGTTGGACGAGATGCTGCTGTCCGTGGCGTGGCTCCAGCGCTTGCGCTCGTTCGAGCCCGCGATGAGCACGTCGTTGGTCCACTTCTTGATCAGGTGGTACCTCTGGTTCTCCCACAGCTCGAGCACCTGGTCCACGCGGTCGTTGGACGTGAGCGACACCTCGAGGAACACGACCGACTTGCGCTTCTGCTTGTCAAAGTCGGGCGGCACCTCGAGGTCGTACGCGAGCACCTCGGCCGCGCCCTTCTCGAGAAAGGGCGCGAGCGCAAGGTTGGCCACGCCCAGCAGGTCGTCCTTGCCGATGCGGTCGTAGTCCATCACGTGCACCTCGAGGCACTTCTCCTTGGGCTTGTCCACCTGGAAGAGGAACGTCTCGGGCGGGCTCCACCGCGGGTCGAGCGTCGCCCGCACCACCGAGCTCTTGTGCGACACGCGGCCCATCTTGAACACCACGTACGGGTCGCTCTTGCCGCCCATGCCCATGAAGCCAAAGTCGCTCGCCGCCAGGTCCGCCGCGCGCACCAGCGTCACCTCGAGCGTGTACATGGCGACGGGAGCAGCTGACTGGCCGCCGTCGGGAGGGAGGTCCGGTCCGGGCCTGCGCCGGGGGAAGGAGGGGAGGGAGGGAGAGCGGGGAGGAGCGGCCGCCGACGGATGAGTAGCGCCGCTTCTTTTGTGTTGTGCTGGCGCATTATGGAAGAGGGCGGGCAATGCGGTGTGTTTGTATGGTCGAGCGGGTTGCAGCTGTTGCGGAAAGGCGGCGTGGGATTGGAGGAAAAAGGAGAGGAAAGATGTGATTGGCGGAAACGGGCATGCGACAAGGAGATGAACCCACTGCGCACCCACTCACGAAAGAGGGGGGATTAATACGGTATAGTGAGGTGTATACTAATTATGAGCGTTACTTTAGCCAAGTACAACCTCGAAGTTCGTCCGCTTTGCCGGATAGAGAATTGAAACGCGATTGTTTTGTTAGCTCGTTGCTTTTCTTGTTCGAAATGTCTCCACTGATGGAAGGAAGTGTATAAAATGGATTTTGAGCATGCATCTGGATACTACGAGTACGTTGTGCAAAGCACAGCAGTATTGACTGGGCAAAGCACAATTCGCACGCCATTGTCCGACTACCTCTCAGCTGCTGTCGACATGTCTCGAAGCGCTCAAATATCCGGAACTGGAGTCCTACAGAATACAATATACTCGATCTGACATGATATAAGGTGTACTTTTATTCAACGTATACACTCTCTCCCAGGATAAGATTGTTGCTTTACCGCAACGTTGAGCGCCCCCTCTTCCTCCCTTGAGCTTCTCGACTCGACGGCAATTGCCATCGTCAAATCGGCCGCCAATACAGCGACGACTCGCCGGCTTCTCCCTCCGTCCCTTCCTTCCCTCTCTCCACCCCTCCGCCAGCATGTACGCGGTGCACGTGACGCTCGTCAAGGCGGTGGACCTGGCGGCGGCCGACTACAACGGCAAGAGCGACCCGTACGTGGTGTTCAAGGTGGGCGACACGACGCACAAGAGCTCGATCGTGCCGGCCAACCTGAACCCCGAGTGGACGCCGGCCGAGACCTTCTCCTTCATCACGCAGGACCCGAGCGCCGCCGTGCTCGACGTGCACGTCTTTGACCACGACCGCATCTCCAAGGACGACAAGATCGGCGCGTGCGTCGTGCCGCTCGCCCAGTTCCTCGACGCGCAGCAGTCCGAGGTGCTCATGTACGACCTGGACGTGCCCGCCGCCTTCAAGAAGCAGAACCGCAAGAGCGTCCTCATGCTCGAGATCCTCGTCGAGAAGGAGGAGGACCACTAGACCGGTGGCCGGCCTCGTGCCTGCCTCCCTGCGTCCCTTACGCCGCCGCTCCGTCCGTACCTACGTCAGTCAATGTCATGGGCAAGGCCACGTAACACGAGTGTTGCATAGAGAGCGTGCGTCGTGCCCACCTCCATCTTGACACCCTCCCTCCACGGGTCCATGCAGCGCGTCCAGAGATGGGAGACGAGCTCTCCGCCACGCGCTTTCAAAGCTCGCCAACCCCTCCATCCGTCCGTCCGTCCGTCCGTCCGTCCGTCCGTCCGTCCGTCCGTCCGTCCGTCCGTCGGCCTCGAAGCATCAATTCTACCGCCAGCAGCCCCTCCCCTTCTTCCCTCCCCATCCGTCCCTCCGCCATGCGGTGGGTCAAGCGGCGACTGTTTCGATGGAGCGGGCAACTTTCGACGAAAGAAGACGTTTCATCTGAGTAGAACCCCGAGTCCGAACCATCCGACGCGCTTCAACTTGGACGGCCTCGAGGCCGTATCAGGTCGCTGAAAGACCCCTTGGACGAAGGAACTCCATGGCCTCCTCTCGGGGAAACAGCAGCAACAGCAACCCCCAGCCAGCCTCCAAGCCTTCCAGACTTTGTGGGTTTCCACATGCAACCGGCAGTGCGACCTACGCTTTCGTACCTCGAGACAGGGCGTCTACTTTCCGCTCCCCGTCCCGGTCGGACCGCGCTCGCTACAAACAACAAGCTTCTCGCCGAGGACCCCTCGCCCTCCCCGATCCCCTGCGGCGCTTTTCTCTCCGAGCAGGTCGCCACGAGAACGACCGCGCTTCGGGCAGAAACGCCCCGCGAGCCGCCCGCCCACCCGCCCGCCCTTCGCACGAGCGAGCGTCCGCCATTCCCGCTCTTGCCGGCGCCACCACACACACACGCGCGCGCGCCATGCAGCTCCCGCCGGCATCCACTCCACCCCCGACGATCCTCCAGCGCGGCCGGCTGCTCTCGGACCTGCTGCACGCCGCTCCGTCCGGCGCCTCGGCCGCCAGCAGCCCGTCCTCGGGCTCCGCGCCGCCGTCCCCAAGCGCGTGGGCCGCCGCCGAAGACTCGGGCGCGCAGCCTGGGCGGCGCTGCCAGGTCGCGGACTGCGCGAGCGCGGCGCGCAGTCGCGGACTGTGCCCTCTCCACGGCGGCGGGACGCGCTGCTCGGCCGGCGCCTGCGCCAAGCACGCGGTCTCTGGCGGGCGCTGCGTCTCGCACGGCGGCGGGCGGCGCTGCTCGGCCGCCGGCTGCGCCAACAGCGCCGTCTCGCGCGGCCTGTGCGTGCAGCACGGCGGCGGGCGCAAGTGCAAGCGCGAGGGCTGCAGCAAGCACGTGGCGTCGGGCGGGCTGTGCCGCGCGCACGGCGGCGGCCGGCGCTGCAAGGTGCCCGACTGCACCAGCAGCGCGCAGAGCCGCGGGCTGTGCTACGTGCACGGCGGCGGCGGCCGCTGCCAGCAGCCGGGCTGCGCGAGCAGCGCCAAAAAGGGCGGCTACTGCATCGCGCACGGCGGCGGCCACCGCTGCCAGGTCGAGGGCTGCGCGAGCAGCGCCGTCAGCGGCGACCTGTGCCGCGCGCACGGCGGCGGCAAGCGCTGCGCGGTCGCCGGCTGCGCGTCGAGCGCCAAGACGGGCGGGCTGTGCATCGCGCACGGCGGCGGCAAGCGCTGC
This sequence comes from Phytopythium mirpurense, assembly GCA_023338055.1. Lineage (NCBI taxonomy): Eukaryota > Oomycota > Peronosporomycetes > Pythiales > Pythiaceae > Phytopythium > Phytopythium mirpurense. The sequence goes on from JAADXZ010000045.1 coordinate 43,997, forward strand.
ACGGTCGCCGGGTGCGCCAGCAGCGCGCAGCGCCTCGGGCTGTGCAAGGCCCACGGCGGCGGCCGCAAGTGCACGGCGCCCGGCTGCGCCAACAGCGCCGTGAGCCGGGGCAAGTGCATCGCGCACGGCGGTGGCAAGCGCTGCGTGTTCGCCGGCTGCTCGACGACCGCCAGGCGCGGCGGCTTCTGCTTCGCGCACGGCGGCCACGCGCGGACGGCCTCGGCCCCGCCAGCGACGGCCGCGGTCTCTGCCCACCCCAGCGCCTTGAAGAGGGCGCGCAGCCAGTCGATGGTGGCCTTGATGCGCGAGGAGCGGCTGCCGGAGACGGCGGTAATGGCGCCCGTGGTGCCGCCGCCGCCCGTGATGCTGACGCCCAAGCCGACGCTGCTGTCGGCCGCCATCTCACCCATGACGCCTCCGCTCGCGCCGGTGCGCCCGCGGCTGCCGTCCATGAGTCTGCTGCTCTCGGCCAAGCATGAGGGCGTGCGCGGCCCCGAGCGCGTGGCCGCCATCCCGCCCATCCGCTGCGCCATCCCGCCTCGCCGGTATAGCGACGCGGAGGACGCCGAGGCGGCGGCGGAGCGTCCGAGTGCGGTGGGCGAAGCGGCGTCGATCGCCGGCCGTAGCTACCAGCTAGCCCGTGGCACACCGCACGAGGCGGCCAAGGCGCCCGGGTACTCGTGGCGGTGCCTGCAGGAGACGGTGCGGCTCGAGTCCAAGGCCGAGGGACTGGTCGACGAGAACGAGAGCGGCGCGAGCGACTCGGACTCAGAGACGGAGACGGAGGACGAGGACGGCGGCTTCCCGCGCGCCGGCGGCCACCGGAGCGTCCTGTGCGCTTGAGAGGCCGAGTCGGAGGCGGAAAGGATGGCCGCGTCGTAAGGCGCGTGTTAGCCTCGCTATAGAGCGAGACGGAGAGAGTTTTTATAGGCCGCGACAAGTGCGTGGACGGCGGCCGAGAGTGCTTCGGAGATTCTGCGATCGCGTCGAGCGTCGAGAGACGGCGGCGGCGGCAGTGACGAGATGAAGGAGAGTGTTGAAATGGCATAACAACCGTCGTGAAACAGTTGGATTCGATTCGACGCGCATCGATTCTCTCGTCTATTAGGTACTACCTAGGTACTTTGACAGGCGAATGCGTGTGTGTCGGCTTTCAGTGTCGAGCGAATCCTTTTCGTTATACCGTCATTGACACCACGTGTTAGTGCTGTACGACATGCCAGTCGCGTCGACGGTCAGCCTGAGCATGTTGACCGAGTTGTGCGCGCTGCTTGTGCTCCTTGTTGCTCAGGTCGTATGGACTCTAGAGCTTCGAGCGCGTGGATGAACTGGATCATAGTATGACGCCCGCGCGGTCTCCCGGCTTGATACTGTGGTGCTTGAGCGGCGAGAAGACGGCGATGCCAGCGCACAGCAGCGGCGGCGCCACGTCCGATGGGATAAACACCGGGATCTTGAATCTGTAGTGGCTCGACACGCGCACAAAGTCGGCTGCGGGTGAGGGATGGATAGCAGGTTTGGAAGTTCAGATCAGAGCTTGATGTGGGCCGGGCGCCACGACGCGTGTGGTAGATCTCGCCCGCTATTATTGCATGTTGAGTAGTGAGAAAGCCGCGAGCGGTTATGAGATCATGGCTGTTGGTAGCGCGCGTCGCAGGCAGACACTGCAACGCGTTCCACTTCGTTTGATCTTACTTGGCTTACGCTATGCGTGTGATTACGACAGGAGAGTACCGGTATATACCGGTACAGTAATTGGATCAGTACTGTACACCGGTACAAGTGTCGCCAACCGGTATACTGTACTGAGTCGGTACTTCTGGGCGTGTTCCCCGAACGTGCCACAAGAGTCAGCTGAAGGAGCCAGACTTGAAGTGGGCCATGGAAAGCAGCAGCTAAACAGTTGTAGAGGCCGTTCACAGTAACAGTTACTGTGAACGGCCTCTACAGTATAGGCGCTTGCCAAGCGTCACCAAGACGCTACGCCATTCGCGTTTTGGCCAAGAGCAAGACAGCACCATGGCGGTCCGCGCAACGTTGGCATTGGCAGTCGCAGTTCTCGCAGCGTTCGGTACGAACGACGTCCTCGCGAGCGCCACGGAACCGTCGAGCGCAAGCCCCGTCGACGACAACAACAGCAGCAACGACGCAGTCGCGGGCGTGGTCGCGGCAGTGTACGACGAAGCGCCAAGCGGCGATGCGGTAGTGCCCAACGGGAGCAACGGCTTCGGCGCCGTGTCGTACAAGTCGACGGACGCGTCCGCTACGGACGACGACGATGCGCAGAGCGGCGCGCGCAGTGTGGCGTCGCTCAACAGCGACCTCCGCCTTCGCCTGCGCGTGGGCTTCTGATGATGTGCCAATTCCTGAGACTTGCATCTGGTACTCCGCATCAGATATTGCCTTATTAATGTGTCACGTAATCCATATTTAATTGGTGCTCCGTTTACAGGTTCTTTTATAGTGTACAAAATCCATATTTAACGGATGCCATGTTTCTGGGTCCTTGTTTTCCCTGACACCTCTCCCTCGCTCACGGTCGAGACAATTCAAACGCTCGGCGCTCGACGCCAGGCTCGCCCGCGACGCTCGATGGCGCGCCCTGCTCCCGCGCGGACGCTTCTGCTGGCGCTGCTTCTCCTATGGTCCGTCGCCTCGACGGCCGCGCAGCTCCCGGTCGACGCAGAGACCCACAGCGTGCATGGTGAGCGTTTAACGAACCTCCTCCGTCACGGGGACGGAACGCGCGCGCGCTGACCGTTGCGCGCTTGCTCCGTCCGTCCGTCGGCCTGTGGCGCCTGCAGAGCGCGCGGCGAAGCGTGGACATGGACACGCGCGGTGGCTGGACGAGGGCGAGCACGTGCTCGCGACGGTGCGCGAGTGGCAGCAGCAGCAGACGTTCTGCTTCCTGGAGAACGCCACGCTGCGCGCGCGGCTGGACCCGCTCAACAGGTGACCGCAGCGCCTTGTCCTCTCCCCTGGGCGCCTCGTAGGCGTCTCCAGGGACGTCAACTGACGGGTTTGGCTCTCCATTCGCGGTAAAACAGCACGCTCCAGCCGCCGGTGATCCGCTCGTTCAGCCACCTGCGCGAGGCCCAAGCCGTGTTTAACGCCACGAACGCGTCGCTCGCGTACCTCCAGGTGCGAGCGCTGCGTCTCGGGAGCTGAAGCGCGATGGAGCGCGCGCGTGAGCCTTACCGCTGCGTGATACGGTGGTTGGGTGGCGACAGAGCTTCGCGTGGCCGCTGCGCGCGTTCTTCTGGGCCTGGAGCAAGCTGCGCGTCGTGGTTGACAGCCCGCACCACGACCAGTTCCAGTTCGCCTTCTCGAGGTTTGTGTGCTGGCTGCGTGCTTCCTTTGTCTTGTGCCTACGTGGTAGAAGCGAACGCGGTGACGTGCGCTGGCTGCAGGACCCCCGGCGCGCTCTGTAGCGCGGCGCTCAAGGGCGTGGAGAAGGCGCCGCTGCTCGCGCAGTGGCTGCCCGACTCGGCCGTCCAGACGGCCCAGACCGCTCTCCGCGTGCTGTGTGCGTCCCCACCTTGAGGCTTCCCATATCACCGCCATCCCCTCACTAACGCATCGTTGCTCCCCTCCCATGCGACGCGGCGCAGCGACCGTGGTGTGCGAGCACTGCGTGCACGGCTGCAGCCTCGAGTGCGCGCCGATCGCGGCGGACGACCCGGCGTTCGGCGGCAGCGCCTGCATGCTGGAGATGAGTCCGTACCACGCGCCGTGCGTCACGGTCACGGGCCCCGCGCAGCCGTTCCTGTCGACGGCGGCGCCCAAGCTGCCCTACTCGGTGGCCTTCTACACGTTCCTGTCGGCCGTCTACGCGCAGAACTTCGCGTCCGGTCTGCTCGCCTTCTACCTGTCGGAGCGGCTCGCGCGCTCGCGGGCCTTCCACTACTTGCTGGGCGCCGCCGCGGGCGTGTGCTTCTCGGCGCTGCTGGCGCTCTACCTCTTTTCTCGGCAGACGCGGTCGGCCTCCAAGCTCATCCCGGGCGCGCAGCTGCTGCAGTCGATCGGGTCCATGCTCTCCATCGCTGTGCCCTTCACGGGCTTCGTGCTCGTGCCATACCTGTACTGGATGGCCTCGCAGACGGCCAAGTACCTGGCGATCCTCTGGGCGCGCGAAGAGGTCTTCGGCATCCCGCACCTGGGCAAGCTCTACTTTATCGGCTTCGGACTGCTCGGGTGCGTCGTCATGTGGTGGAACCAGTGGGGCGCGCCCGCCAAGCCCGAGGAGGAGCCGCAGAAGCCCGAGGAGATCGAGGAGATCGGCCGGCTGGACGACGAGGACGACCTGCCCATGACGACCTTCCAGCTCGTGCTCGCCCGGAGCCTCAAGCTGCTGGGCATGGCGCTGCTGTTTTACAGCACGTCCTCGACCGAGGCCTCGCTGCTGCTCATGCTGCTCGTGTCGCTCACGCGCGTGTTCGAGTTCATCGCGTTCGTCGCGTACTTTTGGTACCACTACGAGGTGCGTGGCGTCCCAGTGCATGATGAGCGGAACACTCGTGCTTCGATTGCAACAGGTTGGTGGGTGTGTGGCTGACAGCTAGGACGCGTGCCGGTGCGCTTGGCGAATGCAGAAACCGGGGCAGCACAGCGTGCTGATCTCCAAGAAGGAGTTCGAGGAGCAGGGCGCGTCCGAGACGGAGAAGGCGCTGCAGCAGCTGCAGGCGTTCCTGAAGGCCAACCCGGACGAGCTGGACAAGGTGCGCGAGGACAACGAGGTGCGTCTGCGCCGCTTCGTCCGCGGCCGCGACCACCTGGACGTGGCCACGCGCGAGGCGGCCACCGCCAAGGCCAAGAGCCGAGGATCGTGGCTGGCATGTGCGATCCAATGACCGGCCGACTGGGAGAGTACCAAGACGAAGATGGAGAGACAGAGGAAGGGGAGGCATTGTCTCGGACCTGCGTTTGGATCGAGCGTCGCGACTGAGACGATGGGAGAGGAGGGAGCCAGGGTATTTAGCTTGGGCGCGCGCTGGAATGACACGTCGGACGTGTGCTCGCTCGCTGGCCGGCCTCGGCGTCCACAGGTTCAGCAGGTTTCAATAGACTCACCATCGCAGACGCACTACTCAAAGTGACAGCTCCATGCATCCAAGTATTGCGCAGTGTAGGGCTGTCCAATGCAGTCGGTGAGGTCACGCGGGCTAAGGCGACAGGCTGGCGACGGAGGGAGCATTGGGCATGCGACTATTTCATGAAATAAACGACCGTCGTTGTCTATATGGCTCCAGTAAGCTCAAGTATCCTATCATTACGGTCGCGTCTCGAGGGTTCACATTGATACAAGTCTCTTATTCCCCCGCTCTCATGCTTGTACATTCATACAGTACGGTATTTTCCCCTGTCCACCAGCGTCCTCCTGGGTCCACCGTTGTCCACCACGCGCTCTCCACGGGCATGGACCGCCCTGGGCAGCTACCGGCAGCTCTTCGCGACCAGAAGGTCGTCCTGTACGTGTCCAGGCATCTCGGCACGTCGGACGCGGTGCTCTTCCATCACTACAACGCAGTAGGTATCGTCATCCACCTCTGGCCTCAATGACCGCTGTTTCCTCGACGGACGGACGACCATCAGTCTGGACGCCCGCGTCCGCCTGGCGCACTATCGGAACAGTCCGCGCGCGCCGCCGCGCTCCTCCTGCTGCTGCGCCGCGAAGAAGTTGAAGATCTGCTCCAGCGTCGTCTGCGAGACGCTGTACTCGCGCACGTGCAGCTCGTCCTTGGCCGCCTCGATGCGCGCGAACACGGTCGACAGCCGCAGCGGAGGCGCCGCGTCCGCGTCCGCGTCCACACCAGCGCCAGCGCCAGCGCCTCCGCCGCGCACCTTGAAGCGGCAAAAGTCGTTCTGCCGCTCCAAGACCTCGACGCCCGCGCCGCCCTGGCCGTCGGGCCCCTCGCCGCCGCCGAACTCCCGCCGCAGGTACGCGTGCAGCGCGTCGAAGCGCTTCTCCTCGGCGCACCAGGACCACAGGGCGGCGGCGCGCACGGCTCCGTCGCGCTCCAGGGCCGCGGCCAGGCTGTAGCCCGTCGGGTGCGCCTTGTGCACGCGGCTCGCGAGCCCTGCGTCTCCGAACGCGCGACACTCGTCCTCGACCTCTTCAGCCGTCACTCGCTCGTCGCGAGCGTCCGTCTCTTGCTCGTCCGGACGCGCCGACGTCATGCCGCTGCGGCGGTGGTCGCGGTGCTCGGCCATCAGCGTGTCGACCTCGTGGCTCGCCGGCGCGCGCAGCTTGACGTCGAGCACGAGGCCGTCGCCGAAGCGCGACTTGAGGTGCTGGATGCTGCCCAGGCAGCGCAGGCGGCCGCCCACCATGACGCCAGCGCGCGAGCACAGCGCCTCGGCCTCCTCCATGCTGTGCGTCGTGAGCACCACCGTGGCCTTCCGCCCGCGCGTCGACACGTCCGAGATGACGTCCCACATGAAGCGGCGCGAGACGGGGTCCATGCCTGTGGACGGCTCGTCCAAAAAGAGCAGCGGCGGGTCGCCCACCATGGCGATCGCCACCGACAGCTTGCGCTTGTTGCCGCCGCTCAGGCTGCCCGCGAGCTTGTGCTCGAAGTCGCCCAGGTTGAGCTGCCGCAGCTTGGCGTCCACGGCGCGCGCCAGCGCCTGCCCGGCGCGCGGGACGCCCTTGAGCGCCGCGAACAGCTCCAGGTGCTCGCGCACCGTCAGCAGCTCGAACAGCGCGTCGAACTGCGGGCAGTAGCCCACCTGGCGCCGCACCTCCATCTGCTGCGAGAGCACGTCCAGGCCGTTCAGTGTCGCCGCGCCGCGCGTCGACAGCACGTCGCCCGTCAGCATCTTGAGCGTCGTCGTCTTGCCGGCGCCGTTGATGCCGAGGAAGCCGAAGCACTCGCCGCGCGGCAGCCCGAACGACAGCTCGCGCACGGCCACCTTGCCGCCCTTGTACACTTTGCGCAGGCCGTGGAGAACGACCACGTCGCCCGCGGCGGCGCCGCCCGCGCTGGCCACGCGCCGCGCCTCGGCGGCCACGTCCGCGTCGTCGTCGACCGGCGCGTCCTCGACGTCGGGCGAGCCCGCGAGCCAGTGCTTGACCCGCGGGTACGTGAGCGCGTAGTCGGTACCGATGGCGAGCGCGCTGTAGAGCAGGGCCGTGACGAGCAGGTAGAGGATCTCGAAGCCCATGACGTCGGCGCTCCAGGGGCTGGCGGTCTCGCCCGAGGTCGTGAGTACGCCCTCGAGCTCCGTGAGCACGAGCGTCATGAGTCCGTGGCCGAGGTTGAAGAGCGGGGAGAGGCGCCAGAAGAAGACGAGCACGGCGTTGGCCGCCTGCGTCTCCTCGATCACGTCGAGCATGAAGGACACGACCATGAGCACGACGCCGAGCAGGAAGTTGATGATGATGGTGTAGCTCTGCGACGACGCGTGCTCCTGGAAGAGGAACGAGAGGCAGTAGTTGAACGGGCAGATGGCGAGCCCGAAGGCCAGGAAGAGCGCGACCACCGCCGGGAAGGTCGCCGGCGTGCACGTCACGCAGTCGGCGCCGCCCGCCATGGACGAGATGCCGAAGAGCTGGATGAGCGCGAGGCCGCAGGCGCACGGCACGAGGTAGACGAGGTAGTCGAACACGAGGTTGGCGAGCCAGAAGGCGCCGAGCGACACGCCCGACACGAGCTGCTGGTGCTTGGCGTTGTGCTCGGCCTGCTTCTCCTTGACGAGGAACACCACGATGGACGCCGGGAAAAAGGTGAAGGCGATGCAGATGAACAGGCACGCCGAGAAGGCCAGGAAGGACCCGAAGAGCGCCTGCGTCGACGCCGTCAGCGGCAGCGGGTGGTTGCGCACGACCAGGTCGACCGTTGGCGCCGCCGCCGACGCATCGCCCGAGGCGCTCGCGCCGGTCGCGAAGAAGCGGTACAGCGCCTGGTCCAGCAGCGCCTTGAAGATCGCCGGCGCGTGCGTCGACGACGTGTTGACCAGCACGTTGTAGCCGAACAGCCCGCGCTCCTGCTCGCCGTAGACGTGGTACGCGCCGTACTGGCCCTCGACCGGCGGGCCGCCGCCGCCCCCGGGCTCGCCGACGTACCCGCGCTCGTACACCGCTTGCGCAAAGCGCACCTGGTATCCCGTGGCGTCCGACGCGTTGAGCGCCGGCGCCGTGTACGTCACGCCGAAGACGGTCGGGGAGCTCGAGGCGTACGCGGGCTGCGGCAGCGAGACCTGCTGCGGCGCGGCGCCAGAGTAGTGCTCCAGCAGCACGCGCTCGCACCACGAGGCCGTCTCCAAGGCGCTCGGCTGGCAGAAGAAGGGCGTCGGGCTGGCCTCGCCCTGCGCGTACGCGGCCGTCGAGAGCGGCAGGCTCGGGTCGTCGTCCGTGAAGTTGGCGCCGCGCAGGATGCCGAGCCCGATCAGCAGCAGCAGGATGGGCAGCGCCGTGCTGTAGACGATGGCCTTCTTGTCGCGCCTGGCCACGCGGAAGCGCTTGAGGATCAGCGCACGGAGGTGCGCGCCAAAGAGCGGCCGCCGGCGCAGAGGCGCCTTTGGGGCGGGCTCGACAGTGTCCGGCAGCGCCTCGTCGCCGTCTTCGGGCACCTCCCGGTCCGGCTGCGGGCGCTTGTCGAGCGTGTGCTGCTGGCTCTCGTCCTCCGCCTCGGCCACCTTGATGAAGACCTCCTCGAGCGTCGTGACCGACACGCCGTACGAGAGCAGGCCGAGCGACGGCAGGCGGTCGTCCAGCGCGGCAAACATGGCCGCGAACCGCGGCGAGCTCGCCAGCGGCAGCTGGAAGGCCATCTCACTGCCGACGTTGCTCAGCACCCGCGCGCTGGGCACGTGGGACGAGATAAAGGCCATCACGTCGCTGTCGGCGCGCGTCGCGGTCGCGTTGCGCTTGACGAGCGTCAGCGTGTACCCGGCGCCGAAGCGGTTCTTGAGGAAGAGCGAGGACCCGCAGCAGCGCAGCTCGCCCTCGGCCATGATGGCGATGCGGTCGCCCAGGATGTCGGCCTCGTCCATAAAGTGCGTCGTGAGCACCATCACGCGGCCGCTGCGGTTGTTGAGCAGGATCTCCCACGTGCTGCGGCGGCTGTACGGGTCCATGCCCGAGGTCGGCTCGTCCAGGAACACGAGCGAGCTGTCCCCGAGCAGCGACACAGCCACCGAAAGCTTTCGCTTCATGCCGCCCGACAGCGCGCTCGCCCTCGCGTGGCGCTTCTCCGTCAGCCCCACCTCGCGGATCTGCGTGTCGACGGCCGCGCGCAGGGCGGCGCCGCGGAAGCCCTTGATGCGCCCGAAGAAGCGCAGGTGCTCCTCCACCGTCAGCTCCGAGAAGAGCACGTCGTGCTGGAAGCAGATGCCCAGCGACTCGCGCAGCTTGTCCATGTCCCTCGCGACCGACAGCCCGCGGAACGTCGCGTTGCCGCTCGTCGGCGCGCTCATGCCCGTCAGCATCGAGAGGAGCGTCGTCTTGCCCGCGCCGTTGTGGCCCAGCAGACACGTGATTTGGCTCTTGTACATGGCGAGGCTCAGGTCCTTGACGGCCACGCGCTCGCCGCCAGGCACCGGGAACACCTTGCGCAGCCGCTGCAGGCTCAGGGCCTCGCCCTGCCGCTCCTGCTCGCGCAGCTCGTTGCTCACCGGCTCAAAGTTCGGGTTCACGTCCAGCACCACGTCGTCCAGCAGCGCATCGGCCGCGCGGCGCCCAGTACTCGCGCCGGGGCTCGGACTGCCGCCGTCCCCGTCCTGCTCTTGGCTGGTGCGGGACGACTCGGACAGCGTCAGAGGCGGCCGCTGGGCCCTCCAGTAGGACGGGGAGACCGGGAAGTACCACGGGAGCGTCGTGCCGTGCTCCTTCGGGATGACTTTGTCAAAGTACAGGCCGAGCACCGTGTAGAGGACGGCGTCGATCGCGAACATCCACAGCGCGGTGCTCAGGCGGAAGTTGTCGCTCAGAGTCGATATGTTGGACCACGAGACCCCGATCCGGGTCGACTCGAGGTTGGCAAACACGTTGACGCCGAGCGCGAGCGCCACGGGAGAGAGGAGGCAGCCCGCGTTCTGGCTCGCCTCTGGGCTGTCGGTGGTGAAGGCCGCCGACACAAAGTACATGAGGAAGAAGAGCACGACGCCCACGAACGCTCCGAGCCGCGAGCGACTGAAGAAGGCGCTGACGAGGAAGCCGTACGCGAGCACACTGAGCCCGAAGAGGAAGAAGAAGACGAACACGACCGTCATGGAGCTGGTCGCGAACAGGCCAGCCGTGCCGGCAGCCGCTTGAAGCACCGCGCCGATGAACAGGATGACGACGTACGTGATGTACCAGGACGCGATGATGGCGCTCTCCCGCACGCCCAGGATCTTCATGAACTCCCGCAGACGCAACTCCTTCTCTTGGATGAACAGCAGCAGGATGCGAGAGATGGAGTACAGGTACGAGAGGATGAACACGATCGCAAACACATTCGACACCTGCTCGTAGAACGGCGAGCTCGTGTAGCGGTCGATGGGGAACGGCGCGACAGTCGCGCCTAGGTACGGCTGCGGCGCCTGCCTCAGCGGAGTCAGCAGCGCCTCGCGCGTCTCCGTCGACAGCAGCGGTAGGAAGTCGGCCATTTGCATGTCGCTGCCGTCGCTGACCGTGCGCAGCATCCTCTGGATGAGCACGTCCTTCCTGAGCGACTCGAGCAAGCGGTTGTCCAGCTCCGAGGCGGCGGCAGCGGCGGAGGATAAAGAGGAGGAAGAGCTGGTAGAAAGCGAGGGCTGGGCGCCTTGGCACGTCCCGTTGGTCGACAGCGCGTCCGCGTCCCACGCGGGCATGCAGTTGACGAAGCGCGTGACGAGCGTCTGCAGCGTCATGAAGCCCGTGGACGCGTACCGCGGGTAGTACGTGCGGACGAGCGCCTTCTCGAACGGGTCCAGCGCGGGCGGGTTGCCGTACGTGCGCGGGATGTTGCCGACCAGGAAGCCGCCGCGGCTGCGCGTCGAGTTGAGCCGCAGCGTGTACTCGATGGTCTGGAAGCGCCCAATGTCCGCGGCGTCCTGCGGGAACGTGTCGAACACGATGCCGGCGAAGATGCGCGGCTTGTCGAGGCCCGAGCCGTAGTCGCTGCTCCGCACGTAGTCGGCCAGCGCGTCTCCCGAGTCGTAGAACACGACGCTCTCGCGCAGCGACGGGATCTGCAGCGTGCCGTTGAGGACGTCGATGCGCGGGTACCACGCGTCCATCGTCTGCAGAAAGTACTCGCGCGTGAAGGCCGTGTCGGGCGCGATGGCGAGCTTGTAGGGCGCCACCTTGCCTCCGCAGGCCTCGGGCACCCGGAAGGGCGACGACGGACTCGTGTCGACGCGGCCGTCGCGCACTACGCCCCGCCGACACACGTCCAGCGCCGCCTGCGTCAGCTCGTCCATGCGGACGCCGTGCGTGACGGACTGCGAGCCCATGAAGAGCAGGAGCCCCCAGAGAGTCGTCTCGCCGAACAAGTAGCGCGGCGTGCCGCTGTCGAACGTGCTGAACAGGTTGTACGACTCGCCCTGCGCCACGCCGTCACCGCTGGCGCTGCCGTCCTCGTCCGCGTCGCCGTCGTCGCTCCAGCCCGCGGGCACGTCCACGTCGTCCACGAGCCCCTTGAGCTGGCCCATGACGAGGATGTAGATGCAGGGCAGCGCCAGCTCGAACAGCGTCGCCACCGGGTGCCGACGCTTGAGCATCCAGTTCTTCCACAGCAGCGTGCGCACGAACGCGAGCGACGAGCGCGGCGCCGACGCCGACGGGCTCTGAGGCTTGGCGGCGTCCCCGTGGGCCATGAGTGGAGCAGTGGGGGGCGGCTCTCGGGCAGCGGTGGAAGGGGGCTTGGCGGCGACCTCGAGGGTTCGGAAGTGATCATCACAGGCATGACAACAGACTTTGAAGACCAAGAAACGACTCGCTGACTATAGTATAGTAAAACCAAGTTGAATTCCTCCGAAACGAATTCTACTTGGTTTCACTATGGTAGGCGCGTCGTTTCTGGGCGATGTGCACAGTGGGAGTGCGCTGTTTGACACGATAACACATATCATTATATATCGCAATGTTAAGCATGAGCACACTGATTCGAATGATCTTGCCAGTCGGATTTTAATCAAATCTCGGATTAAAACAGTACATAGAGCCTTCAACCACTTCTAGCCGTTGGACATGTCCAATGTTCTCGGCTTCACGGAGTGTTGGTGCAGATTACTTCCAGACGGGGACAAATGTTGATGATGGCCAAAAACTGTATTGCATCGCGGAGTGACGGTGCAGATTACTCCTGCTAATGATGATACTGCCTGAGGTATGCAGCAGGAGCCATGGCCAATCTCTAAGTTGGTCTGTCGACTGCACTGGAGACAAAGTGTGTGTACGTGGTGAACAGCTATGGGTGGCTACCGGTACTGCTCTCCATTGCTGCGTCTATCGAGCTATGTATGCGCATTCGCCGTCTATAACATAGTGGGATCCTATCAGTCGATACGTACGTACTTGAAGTACACTGCTACGCACCCGCCGGACGTGGCGTCTCGAGCACCGCGACGGCGTAGCTCACGTCCGCCGGGTCGCGCGCGTCGCCGGCACTCGTCGCGACGAGTTGGACGCCCCACTCGGGACCGAACACGCGCATCCGGTCGCTCGAGTGAGCGTCCACGTACGGGAACGCGCGTCCGCCGTGCCGGATCACGTCCTCGACCGGCGGACGCTGCTCCCGGTCACGCACCTCCAGCTCGACGGACGCGCGCAATGCGGTCGAGTCCTCGCTGCTCTGTGACAGGAACGACCGCACGAGCCACTCGCCGACGCCGCGAGACACCATGACGACCGCCGGGGCGGACACTGCGCTGGTACTGCTGAGAGGTTCGTCCGCGCTGGCGGACTCGCCTCCTGCCGCCAAGGAGTCGTCCACCGCCGCACGCGGACCGCTGGCTTCGCTGTCGTCCTCTTCGAACCCGTCGGCCGTTCCGCTGCCGCCCATGACCATGACTCGGTGCGCGTCGTCTTGGTTGTTGACGACCACCACAGCCGCCGCGCCTAGAGCCGTCGCGTGCTGCGCTTTCGTCTCAAAGAAGCAGTCGCCGCGCATCACGAGCACCGTCGCCCCCTCTACCGACTCCCGAGCGTTCGTCAAGGGTTCGCAGCCATCCCGCGGCTCGGCGACTACCACCGGCGCGAGTGGGGACTTGTACGACTCGGAGACCGCGTCAGCAAAGCCGAAGCCGCCCGCGGCGCACGGGTACACGAGCTCCACCGCTTCGTCTGGACCAGACAGGGACGGCAACGAGACGTGGAGCGAGCAGCGCGTGCTCTTTGGCAGCAGCTCGCCGGCAGGATTGAGCTTGTACACGTGGTGCGTCGGCTGGAGCGACGGGAGCCACTCGCTGTCTGCTTGGGAGTCCACTTGGGCGTGTACCCGCTCGCCTCCACGCACCATGCCCGTCGACACGAGCATGTGGAGCGCGTCCGCAATGCCCGCGACCTCGAGCCAGTCGCCAGTCTTCTTCCTCGTGAACAGCATGGAGCCTTCGAGCTGCGTGATCTCGATCGGGCCGAGAGCTGGCCCACCGTCCAGTACGTTTCCGGCACTCGGCGAGCTGTAGATGGGCGTCTCGGCGCGCATCTCTGTCGGAACGGGCACGCCCGAGAGCAGCTCGTGGAGCCAATTGTCGCGCTCCACGCCGTTGACCGACGTGACGATGCGCCGTAGCGGGGTGGAGTCGTCCCCCGACACGAGCACGGCGGTCGTAGCGGTCGGATCGGTGATCACGCCGTCGTCCCTTCCGAATGCGCTAGTGTCGCTAGTTTGATCCTCCGTATCGCCCTTGTCGCGGTACAAAAAGTCGAACTGGCGGCGCAGCTTCGCCTCGATGGACGGCAGCCAGTGGTCGAGCTCGTTCGCGAGTGCCGCCGACGTCTTCGAGGACTGCTTCGAGGCTTCTCGCTGTTGTCTCGCGTTGCTGACCGCGACGCACCGTGGCGTGCGGGACACGACGTGCGACTGGTAGTTGACCGAGTACGAGACGCGGTCCGAGAAGGACGGCGCAAGGCACTGGAGAGAGCGGTCGTCCGGGAAGTGCTGCACTTGGAGCGGCGTGTGCTTGTCGCCGGCTTGCAGGATAGGCGCCACCAGCTTGGTCGGCAGCAGCGGGAACGGATGCGCCTCGGTCGTCAGGACGTACCCGCCCTCCCGCACAAAGTGGCTCGTGTTGAACAGCAGGTACAGGTACTTGCACGTCTCCGAAAGGAAGAAGGACGGCATGTAGTCCTCCTGCTGCTTGCGCTCCACGTCGGCGATGCTCGCGTACCCGCAGTCCGTCTTGGCGTACTTCTGCAGCGAGTGCACAAAGTGCGCGCCGGCGCGCAGCCACGACGAGTCGTTGGTCGCCTCGTGCATGTAGAACGTGGACTCAATGAGCTCCGGGCGTAGCGGGTAGCGGGCGCCGCCGCCGCCGCCGCCACGCACCGGTCGCCAGTCGCGCACGTCGAACTGCTCGGGGAAGAAGCCGTAGTCGCGCCAGACGCGGTACATGGCGTTCATCGAGTTGGCGGCCGAGTGGAGATGGCCGGCGCTGGCCTGCATGCCTGGCCAAAAGGTCGCGAGGCTCTCGGTGACCAGCTGGCTGCCCTGCTGCGTCCGGCAGCCGGTCCACATGCTCACGTCGGCGTACCAGTCCCCGTGCAGGTTGTGCTCGAGCACGGCCGGGTAGACGGTGCCAAACATCTCGAGCGCCTCGCGGTCGCCAAAGAGCGCGTACATCTTGAGCAGGTACTCGTAGAAGCTGTCCGAGTTGGATCCTGGGCCCGAGGACGTCTCCGTCCAGTCGCCCGTCCGCGTGTTGATGTGCTTGCCGAGCAGCCCCAGCGGCGAGCGGCGGTCAAACAGTGCGCGCACGGCCCCGCGCGCCGCCACGGCGTACTTGGGGTCGCCCGTCAGCACGCTGAGCATCGTGAACTCGAGCGAGAGCGAGCCCGCGCCCGCGGTGGACGCGATGGGCGTCTCCTTCTTGGGCACGCCATGCCGGAGGTTGACCGTGCCGAACGGGATGCCCGTGCGCGTGTCGAACGCCGGCATCAGTCGGTCCGCCACGTCCTGCGCGAGCGCGAGGAGCTCGCCGGCGTACTCGCCCTCTGGGAACAAGGCGCGCTTGCTGTCTGCCGCCAGCAGGTGCGAGGACAGCAAGCCGCCGAGCACGCGGATCGTCGTCTCGAACACGGAGACGTGCGTGTCCAGGTCGAAGGTGGCGCGCTCGACGACGAGCGAGACCGCGCGGCGGAACTCGGCGGCGTCGCCCAGCAGCGCGAGCGTGTCGAGCGTGTCGATGAGCGTCAGCATGGGGATCTTGCCGAGCTCAAAGTCGGCGCCGCGGCACGACAGCGGCGCCAGGTCGTCCGTGGGGAACGCGTGCGCCATGTACCCGCGGTACCCGTGGTAGAACATGTCCTTGACCGTCTGCGCGAACGCGCGCTGTTCGCCGCCAGCCATGTGCATGGGCGCGTTCATGGCGTACGCGTCCCGCTGCACGAGTCCGCACGCCGCGGGCGAGCACACGCGCACCGTGTAGTCGCACACGGCGGCAGCGTCCGCCCCCGGCTCAAGCGGCGCCTCCTCCACGCGCTCAATGTACGTCTCGTTGCTGCGGAACGCGCAGCACGCGTACTGGATCTGCACGCGGCGCGCGCGGCCGGCCGCCTCGCAGTAGTCCCCCGCGCCCATGTACCGCTCGACGGCCATGTACCCCGCCACGTCCGGGTCCGCGACCTTCTCAAAGTGGTCCACGCGCGTTACGCGGATCGGGCGGGTCGAGTCGGCGCGGAACGAGCCGAGCCGGACCGACGTCGTCGTCGTCTCGAGCGGCGGGTCCTCACGCTTGGACGTAGCCGCTCGGCCGCGGCGCTCGTCCACGTGGAACTGGCGCACGTGCCGGTCGACGCACCACTCGTAGCGCCACCAGTGGCCAGCCGCGTGGTGCGAGAGGCACTCGGCGCCGCGCAGCTGCCGCCGCACGCGGTTCTTGAACGCGCGCAGACTCTTGCCCGACAGCTCGCGCAGCCCCGTGTCGTGCGAGAGCGGCGCGTCTGGGGCTGCCGCGGGCTCTGCTTCAGCCGCGAACGCGCCCCCGCCGGCGAGGAAGAGGTACGCGGCGCCTGCGAGCAGTAGCAGCGGCGCCGTCGCCCGCAGCCGCCGCCTTGCTGAGCCGCCGCCGCCGCCCATGGGCGATGATGGTGTGCGTGGCAACAGTTGGGGAGCTGTGACGTGAAAGTGTTGACCCTCCTGACCCCTTGGGAGGTTATATTTCGATACCCTTGGCTGTCCCCCGAAAACTACCGAAAGAATCGGAAAGATGGAGCACCAAGGCACTGATTTGAGTTACTCCTGAGAGAGGAATATCTAGGATACTGAATTTAGACAGTTCTTCATCCGTCCTTCTCTAGAAATGTATGATATTGAGTATGAAGCTGATATATTTCGCATATCAACGGTAGTGTATTTGTAGTACGTACGAGTCATACGAAATTCAATATTAAAGATCGTTCGCGTACGTTTACAAAAATGGAAGGCATTTCTGATGGATTTTGATGGATAGTGTCCAATTTCTGTCATATACACAATGATTTTCGTCATAATTCATACAAAAACCAAGATTGCGTCTTTTACACCAGATCGTAGAAATTTTCTATGATTTGGTGTAAACGTTTTGTGACCTATCACCGTTCCGTACCGTACAAAATCTTTCATATATTA